>CAUYQV010170415.1:0-27952 GCA_963574575.1 Galagoides demidoff
TTTTTTTTTGAGACAGAGCCTCAAGCTATCCCCCTGGGTAGAGTGCCATGGCATCACAGCTCATAGCAACCTCCAACTCCTGGGCTCAAGCGAGTCTCCTGCCTCAGCCTCCCAAGTAGCTGGGACCACAGGCGCCTGCCAAAACGCCCGGCCATTTTTTGGTTGCAGCCATCATTGTTGTTTGGTGGGCCCGGGCTGGGGATTCGAACCCGCCACCTTAGGTGTATGTGGCTGGCACCTTAGCTGATTGAGCCACAGGCGCTGAGCTGCAAAGACCTTTTTTTAAACTTTCATTAGTGTTTGTGTATTTAATGTGCGACCCAAGACAACTCTTGTTCTTCCAATTTGTGGCAGGGAAAAAAAGTGATTAGCCACCCTCACTAATTACACTGATTTGATCATTACACCTTTCTTCATCAAAATATCATAGTTTACCCCATAAATATATAAATATATGTTGAAATAATAATAAAATCAAAAAAAGTAAAAGAATACACTTTATTTAATGATTCTTTATGGGTTTTTTTGATAGAGTCTCAAGCTGTCACCCTGGGTAGAGTGCTGTGTCGTCATAGATTATAACAATCTCCCACTCAGGCTCAAACGATTCTCTTGCCTCAGGTTTTCTATTTTTAGTACAGATGGGGGTCTCACTTTTGCTCAGGCTGGTCTTGAATTCATGAGCTCAAACAATCCACCTGCCTAGGCCTCCCAGAGTGCTAGGATTATAGGTATAAGCCACTATACCTGGCCAGCTTTTTGTTTTTAAATTGTTTTTTTATTGTGATAAAATGTACATAAAATGAAATTTACCATTATAATCATTTTCAAGAGTACAATTCAATGACGGAAGTACAATGATAACGTTGTGTAACCATCACCACCATCCATTTCCAGAACTTTTTCATCTTCCCTAATAGAAACTTTACCTGCATTGAACTCTCGCTCCCCACCCCCTCCAGCCACCCTGGCAATCACCATTCAACTTTGTGTCTCCGTGGATTTGCCTGCCGTAGGTACCCGGCACAAGCGTGGTACCTGGTACCTCACAGGGTGTTTGTCCTTTGTGCCTGGCTTATTTCTCGCCGCATAATGTTTTCAAGGTTTATCCGTATTGTAGCTGTGCCTATGTGCCACAATTTCTTTTCAAGGCTGAATAATTTCCCATTGTACACACACACCGTATTTTGTGTATAATCGCTGGAAATTGGGGTCATGTCCACCCTTTGGCTATTGTGAACCATGCTGCCGTGAACACAGGTGTACAAGTATCTGTTCAAGTCCCTGCTGCCCGTTCCCTTGGGCACACGCCCTTCGTGTAAGTGGTATATAGAATGGTAATTCTATCTCTAACTATTTGGGAAACTGCCAAACTGCTTCCCACTGTGGCTGCATCGTTTTACATTCCCGCCAGCAACACAGAGGAGTTTCAGTTTTACCACATCTTTGCCAGCACTTGTTATTTTAAGTACTATGGTGTTTTGAATAAAAATAATAGTTGTCTTAATGGGGGTTAAGAACAGCTTATTTTATAACTTTGAAGTACTTAGACATAGGGGAAATGTACTTTTCATCCAGATCCCACAGAGCTAAGAGTGGGTCTGTCCTTGTTGCCGTGATTATTTTAGAGAAGCACAGTTGCTTCCTGGAGCTGCCATAATGAATCGCCACAAACTGGGTGGCGTTAGATCACAGAGGGTTTTTTTCTCTCATCGTTCTAAAGGCCAGAAGTCTAAAACTAAGACACCAGTGGGATTTGGTCCCTCCAAAGGCTTCAGGGAAGATCCTTCCTGCCTCTGCCATCTTCAGGGGGCTCCTGGCACTCCCTGGCTTGGGCAGTATCAGCCCAATCTCTGCCCCATCTTCATGGCCTCTTTCCTCCTGTCTGTCCCTGTGTCCTCCTCAGTGTCCTGGGAGACTCCCCCACTGGATTTCGGGCCCATCCGCATCCAGTATAATCTCAGGTGGACCCTTACTCACATTCGCAAAGATCTTATTTCCATATAAGCTCATTCTGAGGTTCTGGGTAGACGCGAATTTTGAAGGAACACAAAATTCCCTCCCACCCACTCCGTTCCACAAGCAGCACACAGCTCGCCTGAGCAGTGCTGAAGGGCAAGAGGTCACTCAGGGAGGTACCAGACTCCTGAGGCCCCAGCAGCCTGGATGGGTGTGTAACATGCAGAAGCAGGTGGAGGTCGAGTCACTCTGACTCAGATATGCAGGGATACACTTGTCCTTAACGTTTTAGAACCGAGCTTATTTGCTCTTAAACTCCTATGCACACTTTGTTCTGGAAACACAATCTCAGCGCCCCAGTATCACTCAGCCTTTTCTAGTGTAAGTAGTCTCTTTTAGGTAAGCAGGCAGTTTATTTGTTTGTTGTTTGTTTGTTTAAATAGAGACAGGGACGCCCACTCTGGACTGCAGTGGTGACCACAGGAGAGGTACCAGGCTATTTGTGACAACCAGCTCTCACAGAAAGTAACAGAGAGAGAACTCACCCACTACCATTCATGAGGGACCTGCCCCCAAGACCCAGACACTTCCCACGAAGACCCACATCCAGCACTGGGAATCAAATTTCAACGTGAGGTTTGCAGGGACAAACATCCAGACTGTGCAGTAGCCAAGGATAAGAAGGATTACCCAGCGGTCACATAAGCCTCCTGGTTTTTTTAAAAAACCTATTTTCTTTTCCCTCCCTGAACATGCACACAGTTTATGGTGGCACACATTGCCCATTGTAACACTTTATTCTTAAATAAACACCTTTTCCTTTAATGAGTCTCTATTATTCAGGATGACAGGCTGGAGTGGACAAACCTCACATCTCCGGTGTCAGATGTGAAGCGTGTGAGGCAGAAGGAAACACGGTTTTTCCACTCTGGGGCATTAGCCCCTCCATCAGCCGCGAATCTGCACAGTCTGTCTTAAAATAAACGGTGCATGCATTAGTCCTGCAGGCTAGACGGAGCCTTAGACGGTCCCAGAACACCTCTCCTCCAGCTGTCTGCAGCGAGTGGTTAGGCTCAGCCAGGCAGCGATGTGTGTCCCAAGCAACGGGCCCTGCTTCTAAGGCGCCAGAGCCTCAGGGTAGAGGGCCTCCTTAGCAAGCTCCTTTGAGAACAAAATTATCAAAACATATATCAAAAAATAGCATTCTTCCCTGACACTTGGGAAAATGGAGTTCGCTTGACTCCACCAGCAGACGCGGAGAAGCCCCTTGGAGTTTCTTGATTTTTTGGTGCCACCTAGTGGTGACTTGAGTTTTTTCTCAGATGGGTTTTTTTTTAATAAAAGTTTAGCAGACTGGCCCTAAATCCTCAGATTTATGACACTAAAACACTCTGCACTGCTAATTAAGAATGAAATGAATTCACACCCTTCAAGAATTACCTGCTCCATAGCTTTAAGTTAAACATTGTAAACTGACCACATACATTTATGACCCCCCAAGATCCCACTATGAATTGAAAGGACAGAAAGAACCATGAGTGGACAAGGAATAGGAAAAAGATGTGGGGAGTGACAGTTGCCTCAATCAGCGGAGCAAGAGGCTGTCATCAGAGGTGTGTGCGGAAGAGGCTGAGAGTGCTCAGGCCCCTGGAGGCAGAACTCTAAGGTGGCCCCAGGTTCCTATCTGCCCCCAGGTTGTAGTCCCCTATCAGACTTCAAGTTAGCAAAAAGGGACCTTAGTCTGGTGTGTCCAGAGGTAAGAGAACAGAAGCACAGCAGACGCTTTCCCGCACCTGCTGGCATTGAGAAGCAAATTACTCAATGGGGAGGCCCACGTGTCCATAAAGGCAGGGCAGCCCCTGGGAGCCCAGAACCTCAGCTCTACAACTACAAGGACCTGAATGAATTGGGAAAAGGACCCCAGGCCTCAGAGAAGACCCCAGCCCCAGCCGATGCCTTGATGTCAACTTGGTGAGACCTCAGCAGAGGACCCAGCCCACCTGCAACTCAACCGCAACCCACAGAAGCTCAGTGATAATAAATGCCTGTTGCTTTAAACTGCTACATTCGGCTGCCACTGCAGGTGGTGACAGAAACAGGGCAGGACTAAGCACATGGACTGGCAATCGGATGGGAGTACTCAGAAAATAAAGTCTCCTGTGCTGCAGGGGCATGAAGCTGTCTTCGAGGACAGAGGTGAAGATGGGATCTCTGAAAGCTTCCAGCTTTTACAGATAGATGTGGAACGTGCGTGCCAGGAGGGAGAGACCCTGCCCACAGGCAGTGCAGCATGGTGCTCGTTCTCAAACAATTTGGTTCTCTGGATAACATAAGAAAAATGCCCAGAGAAAACAGAGACACTGGTAAAAAGTAATTGCAGCAAAGAAGAGCAAAAGAAAGCAAGAAAAAGAAAGAAGAAAAGCCAGTCATGCAGAAAATCAGGCATCTGCCCTCAGCACAGCAAACATTTTCTGAGAGCTTTAACCAAAGAGAAACTGTTGGAAGCCAAACACTCAGGACCAAGACTATGTATTTATTTGAGTGTGACCCACCACATGTCAAAGAAGGAATTAGGTAGACTGGCTGGACAGAGCCGAAGATTGCATGGTTCAAACAAAAAAGCTGACAAGCCATTTGGATCTGCCTCACTGGATTCACGACAGACAGTCCCCTGTATGAGGAGTGTCTGAGGATGAATGATGGATTTTCTAGTTACCTGCTAGACGTATCAGAAGATTTCCTCTGGAAACCCTTGTGTACCTGACTCCTGACTCAGAACACGCTCTTGAAGATGTTGATCTAAACAAAGTTTACATCCTTGGTGGACTTGTGGATGAAAGCATTCAAAAGAAGGTGACATGCCAAAAGGCCCAGGAATACTCTGTCAAGACAGCTCCTTTACCAATCCAGGAATCCATGGTCAGATTCCAAAATGGGAAAAACTATCATTCAAAGATATTGGTCATCAATCAAGTGTTTGATATTCTGTCCACTTATTTTGACACTCACAACTGGCCTGAGGCATTGAAGAAAGGAGTTTCTTCAGGAAAAGGCTACGTTCTTCAGAATTCGTTGGAATGCCTGGCAGCCTCAGATTGCTGTTGCAAGAGCAAAGTGCTGGTGGTGCCTTGTCCAAAGAGCATGGCAGAGGGTGGCAATGGCACACACTTGCCTTTACTTGACATCTTGAATCGCCAATGAGCTACTAAAATAGGGACCATATTTTATGCTCTTTTCTATCTCCCATAGTTCCTGGCTCACGGGAAGTACCCAGATATATATTCAGTAAAAAAGGTTTACATAACAAGGAATTAGCCACCAAACTACATGGCTTTGGAAGTGTTAATTCATCTTTCGTACATCTATCTCTATTTCTGAAAGACCTCTTCTTTGGAGATTTTTTTCTTGGAGATTGTTTAAATAAATAATTATTGTTATATCAAGAAAAAAAATCTCCCTGCTACATTCAGGGAGATCTGTTAGCCAAAGGCAGAAAACTAATCTGCGGGCCAATCCTGAGGACCGTCTGGGAAGAGAATAAGGAACTAGAGCCAGGAGGGACAGGACAGATGCGATGTCAAGGGCAGAAAAGAACCAAGTGGCAAAAACAGGAAATAGAAAACAAAGGAGGCTCGGTGCCATAGCACAGTGGTTATGGCCAGGCGTTATGGCAGGAGCCTATAGTTCCAGCTTCTTAGGAGGTTGAGGAAAGAGATTCCTGTAAGCCCAAGAGTTTGAGGTTGCTGTGAGCTCTGACCCCACAGCACTCTACCAAGAGCCATGTAGTGAGACTTTGTCTCAAAAAAAAAAAGAAAAGAAAAGAAAGAAAACAAAGGAGAGCGTTACCAGAGGGACAACCGGGAGGCCAAACACCCAAATAGCTTCAGAAAAGAAGACAGAAGACAGAGGGCACGAAATTGCCAAATAAATATCAATAATGTTGCAACATTTCCCAGAACCAAAAGCTACAAGTCTCTGGACTGAGAGGACCCACTGAATGTCCAGAACTAGCAATCAGAAAGGACCACTCCAAGGCAGGTCATCAGGAAATTTCAGAATACCAGGGC
Organism: Galagoides demidoff; assembly: GCA_963574575.1. Lineage (NCBI taxonomy): Eukaryota > Metazoa > Chordata > Mammalia > Primates > Galagidae > Galagoides > Galagoides demidoff. The sequence continues at coordinate 6,027 of CAUYQV010170415.1, forward strand.
TAAGAAGAAGATTCTGAAAACTTCCACAGAGAAAAATCAAGTTACCTGAAAAAATAAAAGGACTCACAAAGGCATGAACTTTTCAACTATATTCAGCATAAGAAAGCACATATCACTTTGCTAATATGAAGTTGTATTATAGTTTATAAAATGAGGGAAAGTGGCTGAGGGTACGTGGGACCTCTCTGCACTAATTTTGCAATTTCCGGTTAATCTAAAAATATTTCAAAATAAGAAGTATAATTTTTATTGTTTTATTTTTATTTATTTATTTTTGAGACAGAGTCTCAAGCTATCACCTTGGGTAGAGTGCTGTGGCATCACAGCTCACAGCAACCTCCAACTCCTGGGCTCAAGTGATTCTCCTGCCTCCGCCTCCCTAGTAGCTGGGACCACAGGCGCCCACCACAATTCCTGGCTATTTTTTGGTTGTAGCTGTCATTGTTGTTTGACAGGCCCAGGCTGGATTTGAACCCACCAGCTCAGGTGTATGTGGCTGGCACCTTAGCTGCTTGAGCCATAGGCGCCAAGCCAAAAGTACAATTTTTAAAACAAGCATTAGAGAAATGTTATCGGAATTCTAATGAAAAATTATTTTCAACCTAGAATTCTATACCCAGCTCTATCAATGAGGTTGTTTTAGCTGCAAATAACAGAAGCCACCATTTAAATCTGTTTTTTTTTTTAATAACAGATATATTGGGCGGTGCCTGTGGCTCAAGGAGTAGGGCGTCGGCCCCATATACCTTAGGTGGCGGGTTCAAACCCAGCCACAGCCAAAAAAAAAAAAAAAACAAACAAACCAGATATATTTACTGCTATATCAACACGCCCAAAGATAGAGCTGCCTGGGTGTGCCTGGACCAAGTTTTCTCATTCTCTACTTGGGGGTCTTCAGTACTGGGCTAATTCTGAGGAGGGTCCCAGGAGAAAGAGGCTGTTCCAGGTGTATCATCCAGCCTGATAACACCCCCAAACAGAGAAACATCTCTGGGGGGCTCTCTTTTAGGATCAAGGGTATTTCCTGCAAACACTTCCACAGACATCCCCTCAGGTTTTACAGCCAGAGTGGAGTGACAGGCTCATACTGGAACCAATCTGTCCAGAGGGGTGGATGCACTTAGATTAATCATGCTCCCCTCTGAAATTGGCCTCTCTTGAGGCACAGACTGTGGAGGTTCTCAACCTTCCTAATGCCACAAAACTTCAGTACAGTTCCTGTGGGTCGCAACCCACAGGTTGAGAACCACTGCTGTAAGGGATGGTGTATATCCACATAAAATCAAAATTCCGGGCTGGGGCACAGTGAATCATGCCTGTAATCTCAGCACTCTGGTAGACCAATGTTGCGACCACCTAAATGATCACGCGAGACCCAGATTGACAGTACACACGGCAAGAGGTGAGGCTAACCATAAGTGCAGGATAGCATGGAGCACTTCGAGCAGAGTCCTTTTATTGAGAAGAGACAGAATAGGTGGAAAGATTACTAAGTAAAGATACGCAGGGGTTGCGTGCTCCGGGAAATGATCTCACAGGTGCCAACAGTGTATGTACTCAAGGAAATGATCTTCAAAATACTAAATGCAATTTTTCTCCATTAATTCTTTAAGGAACTGTTATAAAATGCTTAATGTTTAATAATAGCCTTATTACTACAGGATTGAACTTTGGTCCTCCAGGATTACTGAGTTATTTGGTGGCTTGTTTTATTTCTGGACTTACCAGGACTATGTCTTGTTCTCAGTAATTCCTCAGATGAGTTATGATATTGGTGACTGTTGTAGTAAATATGATGTTTAATCCTCTATAGACCAAGGTCGGGGGACTGCTTGACCTCAGGAGTTGAAGACTAGCCTGAGCAAGAGTGAGATCCCATCTCTACTAAAAATACAAAAATTAGCCAGACATTGCAGGGGTACCTGTAGTCTCAGCTACTCAAGAGGCTGAGGCAGGAGGATCACTTGAGCCCAGGAGTTTAAAGTTGCTGTGAGCTAGGCTGAGGCCACAGCACTCTGGCCAGGGCAATAGAGTGGGACCCTGTTGGGGGGAAAACACCCAACAACATTGTGATTCTGTCAGGAATGAGGAGGTTTCAAAGGATCCTATGAAGGCGACCACTACACCAAAAAAACTATGAGGGTAGAATAAAAATATTTCAAGATTACAAGGGCTTAGAAAGACAATTCCACTGCTTAAGACTGAACCACCAAACACTACATATGGGCTTTTTTTGAATTCTGATTTTGTACAAGAAAGCAAAAAAAAAAATCATTAAAAAGTGGGGAAAGTATCTGAATAAACATTTCTCAAATAAAGGCATACAAGTGGCCAATGGGTATATGAATCAGGGAAATGAAAATCAAAACCACCATGAGGCATCGCCTCACCCCTACCTCGTGAGAGCCTAATCTAGAGTGGCTATTATAAAAAAGACAGAAATCAACCAGTGTTGGTGAGGATGCAGAGAAAAGAACTCACCACTGGTGAGAATGTAAATTCATATAGCCAGTATAGAAAAAAGTGTGGAGGTTTCTGGAAAAACTAAAAATAGAACAACCATAAAATCCAACAATCTCACTACTACTTTCCCCCCCAAAACGTCAGTCTGTAAAAGAGATGTCTGCACCCCCATAGTTAATGCAGCACTATTCACAATAGCCAAGCTATGGAATCAACCCAACTGTGCGAGTCCAGAGAACAGATGAAGACAACGTGTTACACAGACACCATGGGATACTATTCAGCCAGGGAAAAGGATGAAATCTAGTCGTTCACAGAAACATGGATGAGCCTGGAAGAAATTACGTTGAGTGAAATAAATTCCCTGGCAGGCGGCTCTCCCCGGAGAGTTCCCAGCACAGCAGCTTGCTTCTCCCGGGACATCAGGACCTTCACATTCTCCTCTGACATCACATAGTCATGTGAGTGGCATCTGTATTAGCCATGTCTTTTTTTTTTTTCAAACAGAGTCCCACTGTGTTGCTGGGGCCTCAGCCTAGCTCACAGCAACCTCAAACACTTGGGCTCAAGCAATCCTTCTGCCTCAGCCTCCCAAGTATCTGGGACTACAGGTGCCCACTACAATGCCTGCCTAGTTTTTCTATTGTTAGTAGAGATGGAGTCTTGCTCTTGCTCAGGCTGTTTTCCAACTCTTGATCTCAAGCAATTCTCCTACCTTGGCCTCCCAGAGTGCTGGGGTTACAGGTGCGACGACTCACCGTGCCTGGCCGTAACCACACCTTTATTCCCTGTGTTCTGATGCTTTGACATCTGGGGCCTTGCCAACTCTGGGTTACTGAACAAACCTGTCCCAGAGTGCACCTTTCAAATGCAAACTAATCCAGAGCTTATACCTGCCACCACCTCCCTTCCTCCTTCACTGGGCTCTCATGCTGGGCCACTGTCCACCTGCAAGGTACCCACCAACCAGCCCCTATGCCAGAGCCCCCAAAATTATTCAAGCCGGCCAACCGCAGCCTGCTCTCCCCGCCTTGCCCACTCCTTCCCAGGGAAAGCCCAGGAAGGCTCCTGCTGCAGTCCCCTCCCTCTGCCTCCTGAAGTACCTCAGGGCTTGCCAGGTGGTCCTGGGTGGTATGCCCTGCCTCCTGCGTTTGTGGGTCTGTGGGGATAAACTTCTTCCTTATAACAGTCATTTCCATGTCTGTGTCTTACATACTGGATGGCAGCAAATCTTGGGGACCCTCAAGATAGCATCTCATCAGCTTTGTCATCTAACGCAACCTGATGAAGGGAGTGACATCCTGTCCCTGGAATGGACGCATTCTGTGGATTAGAAGGATGTCATGTGTTCTGCCCCCAGGAGCGAGGATTACAAGTGGCAACCTGTGTGGGGGGCGTCTTCCACACATGCTATGCATCAGTTTTCAGAATGGTTTCAGCAGGAAGTCATGGCACATCTGACTACAGTGGCTGGAGTGAGTTTTCTCTCATTCTCCTCCTCCAAGAGGAGTTTATTGCACCAACAGGGTTGGAGGGGACAGCATTGCCGGAGCCGTGCAGCGGCACCACTGGGACCCAGTCTCTGGCGGTCTCTCCACAATGTCTCCTTTCATTATTCTCATGGCATCTCATGACCACAGGACAGCAGAGATCTTCCTGGGAATTCCCGTCCCCACGTTCCCCAACACAAGCAGCCATAGAGAGATGGCCACCAGCAGCCATAGAGAGATGGGAAAAGTAATGTCTGTCTGGGAAGCGGCCAGAGAAGAGTCTGGAATACCATAGGCCTGGCCAACCCCTAGCGCCCACCACTTCTTGTGAGCTTAGGAGCCTCATGCCTAAGTCTGGCCATCCCATCTGTACCTGACTAGGAAGCTCAAAGGCGTCCAGAGGCGGGAATACCAGCACCAGGTACTTAGAATGACACGTATTTGGCTTCATAACAATCAGAAGTGATGAAAAGTCTTAAGCTCACTAGTGGTGGCAAATCAGTTGTTTTCTGGCTGGCTAGGACTTGAGGCCGACTGCTGTAGGCGGTGAGCGTTTCTTTATTCATTGATTGATAGACTTAGAGGAGGCCGCCCCTCCTCCTCCCTCCAGTGCTGCCAGCAAGACTTCAGAGCTATTGGCCAGAGGAGGCCAAAATAAGACCCTGAGAACAGGCTGTTGCCAGACTGACGTGGACTCTATGAGCCTTCAAGAATCTTCTCCTGGCTGTTCTTGTCTGCTGGGTAAGGGTTCAGGATCTGTGGAAATAGCACTCCCTGGTCCGGAGGGAAGGACCAGGAATCCCCCAGGTGGCTTCCCATAACCAGGCCAATCCTCCAATGGTGAGTATTCCCACTCCTCCCGGAAGGACCACCGTGACTGGGGTTTGCCGCGAGCCCTCTTCGTCCCCGTCCTTCTGTAAAGGGGCTGTGCTGGGTGGGAAGGGAGAGCCCCCGCTAAAGGGACCCCAAGTTCCAAGGGCTCACTCGAAGGACGTCTACCCTCTGCCCGCGGTGCTGTAAAGCAGAAGCAGGTTCAAACCCAGCCTGGTCCAGCTAAGCAACAATGGCAACTGCAAGAACAACAACAAAAAACAGCCAGTGTTGTGGCAGGCGCCTATGGTCCCAGCTGCTTGGGAGGCTGAGGCAAGAGAATCGCTTAAGCCCAAGGGTTTGAGCTGTGACATGGCGGCACTCTGCTGAGGGTGACATAGGAGACTGTCTCAAAAAAAAAAAAAAAAAGCTGAGTGGTCCCTTAGTGCTCTTCTCATGTCCTGTGTGCTCCCTCCCATCGTCTTGCCCACTAGTGTGTGTGCACGGCACAGAGAGCACTCGGTCTACGCACACTGAGTGTCGGCACGAGTCATAACATGTGATATGACTTTATTTTTTGCAGTTATCTACTGTAATGCTGTTATAAAAATACTAAAGCATTTAACCCCAGCTGCGGTCCTTCGATTAGCTGGATACTGGAGGCGTGAAGGGAGGCTGAGAGTAATCTCTGGCAAAGTCCATAAATAATGCGTTTCAGACAACCTGGGGCAAAGCAGAAATGGGAGGGAGGAAGTCTGGAAAGAAAGGTAACCACCTGCATCCCCGCAACAGGAGTGTGTCCGAACCCCTGTGGGAGAAGGTTTTGCATCTCCCACTTCAAGGGTGCGCTAGGCTTCTCCCTGGAAGTGTCTTCCCAGCTGCACTTGCCTCACCGAGACGCTCTGTGACAGTGAGAGGCGGTGGTGACAGGAGAGGGGGTGTGCGCCAGCAGCTGCAGACGTGAGGAAGCCAGAAAACGCCTGCACACAGGAAGGAGTGTGACAACAGGCTGGGAGAGCAGGGCCGACCCCAAGTCGAATGACGATGTCTGTCACCTCCTGAGTCTCCTCCGAGTTACCCGACACAGATCACTGAAACTGGCCTGCACGGTGCAGCCTCGTTTTATTTCTCATTGGATTGGTACTCTCAGATCTGCCTGTTTCTGCTCTCACTGTCAGGAGTGGTAACACTTACAGAATCCAAGCAAGCACGCTTTTGTTTACTACCACGCTCAATCCAGGCAGAAGGGTCGGCCTGGGCAGCAGCTCCCTCTTTGCACTTGCTTTCGGGGAGGCCCAGCCCGCGAGCTTCTCACCCGGCGTCCAGGGGCTGCTGCGGGAGCTTCCCTGAGGCTCTTGGCCTGGTGGAAAAAGACACATGTGTTCCTGCTTCTCAACCTACCTCTGGGCAGGGCGGCGGCAGGCAGCTTTGTGGCGAGGAAGAAGGACAAGGAAAGGGGAAAGAATAGAATAGCCCAGCGCTTCTCAACCTGTGAGTCGCAGCCCACAGAAACTGTATTAAAGGGCTGCAGCATTAGGAAGGTTGAGAACAGCTGGAATAGCCCTTCAGAGGCCAAACCGACTGGCCCAGAGGCCTGGGGCTCCCCTGCAGAGACAGGGATGAACGCAAAAAAGATCAACGCACCTTACAAGTCCAGAAGAGCACCGATTTCCACTAGAAAGTTTGTATTTCTTCTTGTGTAAACTCTTCTGTGTTCTTTGCTTAGAACAGAAAGATTTACACAGCAAGAATACAAAATGTTGAGACATGAAAAATATACCTCACCTAATGATTGAACATGCAGTTAAAACGTTCACACATCATTGTTTGGCTACCGAGTGGGCTCAGTTGGTTTTGTTTTAATATAATGCTCAGAACAGAGAAAGCTTCTACTGCACAGCCCTCTTCTCCACCGCTTCTGGAAACACAACTTTCTGAACAATGTCAGTCATGTTGGTGACTGACATTCATTACGCAGTTGCTCTGTCAAGCATTTACGGCAAAAACATTGTAAAGAGATTTTAATTTTCTAATTACTGTGGGAAGTATATCTACATTATCTCCATTTTACAGACAGGAAAACTGAGGTTTAAAGATTAATAGCTTGCCTCAGGTCAGAGAATAGCACAGAGCCAGGATTCAAACCCAAATCTCTCATCCCAAAGCCATATTCACAATCCCCTGGTTTTTCTCTTTCAGAATCTTGAAATCCCTCATAGTTTTTACATGAGTAATATTTTCTCTTGAGACAGAAAAAAAACGCGTCACCCTTAGTAGAACGCTGTGGTGTCATAGCTCACAGAAACCTCAAACCCTTGGGCTTAAGTGATCCTCTTGCCTCAGTTTATCATTTTTAGTAGAAACATGATCTCACTTTTGCTCAGGCTGGTCTTGAACTCGTCATCTCAAGCAATCCACCTGACTCAGCCTCCCAGAGTGCTAGGAGTTACTCTTCTTGAAGTAATCTGTTATAAGAAGTGATTGGTGATAACAGAAAGATCTATACACAAGGAAGTCCTCTGGGCTGCTATTTGGGGAAAATTATTAACACCCCAGATGTTTATCAATAGGAAAATTGCAAAACAAAGAAAAAAACAAAAGATAAAGCATTATAGTAGGTAGTCATCAACAAACATATTTTTGAGGAGTTTTTTTTGAGACAGAGCTTCAAGCTGTCGTGCTGGGTTGAGCGCTGTGGCATCACAGCTCACAGCAACCTCCAACTCCTGGACTCAAGTAAGTCTCCTGTCTCAGTCTCCCAAGTAGCTGGGGCCACAGGCGCCTGCCACAACGCCCAGCTAGTTTTTGGTTGTAGCCGTCATTGCTGTTTGGCGGGCCAGGCTGGATTCGAACCTGCCAGCTCAGGTGTACGTGGCTGGCGTCTTAGCTGCTTGAGCCACAGGCACCGAGCTGAGTTTTTAATAACTGTAAAATATTGATGACAAAATGTTAAGTTTAGGAGGCAGCTACATCCTTAGACTGCGGATTCCAGGGAATACATCAACAGACTAACAGATATTCTCTTTGGATGGTGAAATGGAAAAACTGATGTTTTTCATTTTCTTCCTTCTACATTTTCCAAAGTTTATAAAATTAATTTGTATTACTTTTATCATCAAGAAAACCCATACATTTTATCCAAAAATGCAGAAGAAGTTGGAGCAGAGAGCCCTGTGCTATGGAGGGTTTGGATTGTCAGCATGAAGGGACGGCTGAGCCGGTGGAGGGGGAGCAGGGTCTGCTCCCTGAGGAGGGATGAGCCAGTGGAGGGGGAGCAGGGTCGCTCCCTAAGGCCTGAACTGGAACAGAGCTCAGGAACAGCAGGGCGGGCTGCTGGATGTGACTCACCAGCTTGTCCTCATCTCCCCACTAAGCCTTAGGGTTTAAACTACAGGACATACCCCAAGGGTCCAGTGCCTGCTTTAGAGAGAAGAGGAGCCCAGGGAGGCTGCCCTCTCTGCAGGGGCCAGGGTGGAGAGAAAGTCTCATCAGCCTCTGTGGCTGGTGGCAGTGGGGAGGGAGGGGCAAGAGCAGAGTCAGACTGGGAGGGGAAGAGGCCAGAGGGGAGGAGGGAGGCCCTGGCTGCAGTGCTTTCCCCTGAGGCAAGGCACGTCCACCCACCCCCACCCAACAGGAGCAATTCCACTGCACAGGAGTGCCCACGAGGGCTGTCCTGGGAAACCTAGCAAAGCCTCTAGAAAATGTGCTCTGAGTTTCCAAGGGGGGTTGACAAGTGCCTCTCAGCACAGTGCCCACCCATCTGTAAACAGGGAACTGCCTGGCTTTTGCGGTCAGGCCTCCCAGGAACAACCTGGGAGGGTCCTGTTCTGTAAGCCCGTCCATGAGCCCAGCTCCCTCCCACATCTCAGGCCATCACCGAGTGAGGAGGGAGAAGTGGTGACAATCAAGAAGTGACAACACTGGGGGACCACAAGCTGTCCTGGGCCCAGACACTGCCAGCCTGCACGTCTGACAATTCTGCGTAGCCTTTCACTCCGTGAACCCCAAATCCAGTGGACCCTCCTCCAGCCTGGGGAAGACCCTCCCTGGACCTGAGAGTGGACAGGACCACCTACTGGTAGTGTTTGCTGGTGGTGGATAAACCGGCAGGGGCACGTGGATACTATAAAGTCAAAACCAGAGCCCGGGAAAGTGCAGCTATAGAGCAGAGGGCAGTGCGATGGGGAGTTCTAGGCACACTCTGCTTGCTTCTTCTGCTTCTTCTGGGCATTGGCTTTGCTCCTTGGTACATTTTAATAGCTGTCTTTTTGATCCTTTTCTTGATTCTGCATCTAGTTCTGGGGAGAACCCTGAGGAATCTCTTCATGGAGGGCAGGGGACAAACTGGGAAGACAGTGGTTCTTCCTGTGGGACCAGGGAGGAGGGGATGCTGCTCTGAGGCAGCAGCTGGGGGCTAGAAATAGAAGCCAACCAAGGAAACATGGCAATTCCAGTCGGCCTGAGCAGAGAGATGGGAGAGACCAGAGGGAAGAACGGGCAGGATGCAGCAGGGTCCTCCCTGGTCTCACATCCTCCCTCCCACTCCACCATTTGGAAGATCCTTTTTTTTGAGACAGAATCTCACTCTGTTCTACTGGGTAGAGTGCTGTAGAGTTGTCACAGCTCACAGCAACCTCAGTCTTTTGGACTCAAGTAATCCTTTTGCTCAGCCTCCCGAGTATCTGGGACTACAGGCTCCCAACACAACGTCTGACTCGTTTTTCTATTTTTAGCTGAGATGAGATCTCATTCTTGCTTAGGGTGGTCTTGAACTCTTGAGCTCAAGGGATCCTCCCACCTCAGCCTTCCAAGGTGCTAGGATTACAGGTGTGAGCCACCACGCCCAGCCAATCTGAAGGGTCCTTCAAAAACTAAACTCATGGCAAGATGCGGAGCAAATGACATCTATAAACTCCATCTTCCTTTTCTGACAATAGGTATACAGGAGAAACCGGTGATTTCCTAAGAATGACGCAACTGCCAGTGACCGTGAGTCCTCTGGAATCCACACTCAGTGCCAGAAACGAATCCCTGAATCATACCACCCAGTCCCAATTAGAACAAGCAGAACTATACACATTCACCTACATTTCCCTGTTCATTTGTGCCCTGGGAGTAACTGGGAATGGACTTCTGCTGTCATTTCTCATCTTCTACATCAAGAGAACGGCCTTCACTGTGTACACTCTACACCTCTCCATTGCCGACTTCATGGTCGTCCTCTGCCAGGCCATCTTCCATGTATTTTTCATATATAACAACTACTTCCACAATGAAACCCTCGTGAAATGTCTCATCTTCTTCATGTTTTTTGGCTACAACACGGGTCTGCACCTCCTCACGGCCATGAGCGTGGAGCGGTGCCTCTCTGTGATTTATCCAATCTGGTACCACTGTCAACGCCCAAAGCACCAATCTGCTGTCGTCTGCACCCTGCTGTGGGCACTTTCTGTTCTCGTGTCTGGGTTAGAAAACTTCTTCTGTATTCTGGATATGTTCACATTCTCAGATTGCCAACACGTGTTCATACTCTCGTGTGTCTTGACTCTTGTCTTTGTTCAGCTCATGGTCCTGTCCAACTCTATTCTCTTCATCCAAGCCTGCCGTCACCGGAAGCCACAGCAACCAGTCAAGCTCTACGCCATCATCGCAACCACTGTGGTCCTGTTCCTTGTCTTTGCCCTGCCCTTGAAGGTCCTACTCATCTGGTACTATTATATCACCACCAACTTCTCTGTGTGGAAATGGTTTTCTCATCTGAACATGTTGTCCATTATCAGTTCCAGCGCCAATCCAATTGTCTATTTTGTGGCAGTCAGTGTTAGGAGAAAGAAAAATAGAAAAAAGTCCCTAAAAGAGGCACTGGAAAAGGTCTTTGAAGAAAAACCAGTTACAGGTTCCGCTGAGAACACTGCACAACCCTCTCCAATTTCAACATCCTTCAGCTAGGATGTCCTTAAGAGAAGCGTATCCTATACTATCCCAGTGCTGGAGAAGTTTAGACTTTATCTTGTCACATGTCTACTTTGTCCACACGTCCGCTCTGCCATTGCCGACTTTGCGAGCACTAAATACCTGAACACTCGCTGTGTTCCGGGCCCTGACGGTGTGTTACATACATGCAGTCTGCTTAACAATCTTATCAGCCAATACTGTTATTCACAGTGACAGGTGAAGGCACTGAGGCTCAGAGTGGTTTAGGAAGGTTACAGGCAGGTGTCTCCTTTTAAAATCTTGTGCTCCCTATTGTGCAGGGGAAAACAAAGCATTTTTCTAGAAAGGAATAGGAATTGTTGTTGGAGGCACAAGAGTACATGTTAATACTTACAGAACACTATAGCGCTATCCTACAGAGGTGTTCTCATCATTCACACATGACAGCTTCTCCTGGGATGAGTTAGGGAGTAGATGAGATGTCCTATGCGTCCTATAAAAATGTCATCCTATAAGAATGAGAGGAGCTTCATGTTACAAGGGTACAAGTGAATCTTTCTATGAGTAGAATATGAACGTTTTAACACCATAACTAAGAAAGTTACATGAAGGCTATGTTAACCAGTTTGATGGAAGTGTCTCGGATTGTGTGTGGAAACACCACACTGTACCCCCGAAGTGCATCAATGTACACAGTTACCATTCAATTAAAAAAAAAAAAAAAAGAATGAGAGGAGCTTCAAAAGGAATCACGGTAGCTCGGCTTGGGCATGGAAATTTTCACCTTTTTTCTGCTTTTTTCCTTCCTTCCTTCGCTCCCTTTTTCCTCCCTCCCTCCCTCTTTTCCTTCCTCTCTTTCTCTCATCCTTCCTTCCTTCATTTTTTCCTTACTTTTCTTTCTTTTTGCTTATATGGAGTATATAGCCATGTATACCCACGTATATATCCATGCATAAAATGTAAGACATAAACGACACTTTCTTTGAAAAATGTATAAAATAAAATTATATGTTTCTCCTAGAAATTTTTGGCAAATGGCTATTATACAATATCTTCAACTCACCATCCATCATTCCTGAATTCATGGCTAAGTAGCTGATTTTTAATGCTGCCAATTCTTTTGGAATGAGGTGCTTTCTTTTTTTATTACAAAGAAAACATTTTTCCATAGTCCCAAGGCACTTCAGATGGACTACGCTATTTTAAGCTAACTGAATCCAAAACACTTTCCAGGTTTATTTATAGATTTCACTAATCCACCCATTTTCTTACTGGAAATCTTGTGGTCCAAGCTGATGGTTACATAATAATTTCTTGTTAAATTTAATTCCACTTAATCAGGAATTTCACTAAATGTTCTATGATTTGGTAGTGTTTGGACAATTCTAACAAATAACTGTGCATTATAAGATGGAAATTAGAAAATACATATATATGGCTTAGCTCCTATAGCTCAGTGAGTAGGGCGCCAGCCACATACACCGAGGCTGGCGGGTTCGAGCCCAGCCCGGGCCTGCTAAACAACAATGACAACTTCAACAACAACAACAACAACAAAAAAAATGGCTGAGCATTGTGGCGGGTGCAACCAGCTACTTGGGTGGCTGAGGCAAGAGAATCACTTAAGCCCAAGAGTTTGAGGTTGCTGTGAGCTGTGACACCACAGTACTCTACTGAGGGCAACATAGTGAGACTGTCTCAAAACAAAACAAAATAAAACAAGACTGGATATATAAATGGTATATTTTTGAGACAGAGTCTCAAGCATCACCCTGGGTAGAATGTCATGGCGTCACAGCCCACAGCAATCTCAAATTCTTGGGCCTAAGCGATTCTCTTGCCTCAGCCTCCCAAGTAGCTAGGACTATAGGGGCCTGCCACAATACCCAGCTATTTTTTTGGTTGCAGTTGTCATTGTTGTTTTAGCTGACCTGGGCCAGGTTTGAACCCGTCAGCCTTGGTATATGTGGCCAATACCCTATTCACTGTGCTATGGGTGCCACTATATATAAATATGTGTGTGTGTGTATACTTTTTTTTTTTTTTGAGACAGAGTCTTACTCAGTCACCCTGGGTAGAAGGCCATGGCATCATAGCTCACAGCAACCTCAAACTTTTGGGGCTTAAGTGATCCTTTTGCCTCAGCCTTCTGAGTAGCTGGGACTACAGGTGCCCCCCACAATGCCCAGCTATTTTTGGAGACGAGGTCTCACTTTTGCTCAGGCTGGTCTCAAACTCCTGAACTCAAGCCATCCACCAGCCTCAGCCTCCCAGTGTGTTAGAATTACAGCCGTGAGCCACCACACCCGGCCTAGAAAATGTATTTATTTATTCAAACAAGTGTAATTCTCAAGTTATCACAAAATTTCCCACAAAAATCTATAATCAGCAAAATATTTTCCTGATTTTTCTTGTAATATTTTCATATAATTCCATGGTTTTGCTAATATTATATGTTAAATAACCCTTCATTACAATGATATAAACAGTCTCTACAACCTACCATAGAAGAAAAAACTGAGGCCAAAATTCCCAAAAGTTTTCATAGTAGCTGGGCACACTTTGGTGACCCCAACAAGATCCCTCTTGGCTCATCTTCAGGAGCAGGCCCTTTAGCCCCAGCAGGGGGACAGGCAAGGGCTTGGGGCCCTCAAACCCAGCATGTCTCAGGACAGACACTGAGGGAAGAATTCAGTCTGGGAGGAGGGGAAACTTGCCCCTCGGCCACCTGAAACACCAGAGTGCCAGGAAAGCACTGAGCTGTCAGAGGCACACGCCCCACCCAGCCCAGCAGCCCCACCACCAGTCTCAGCTCTGCTTCCAGCCCAACAGCAGTGAATTCAAGTGGGAAGGAGCGCCTTACAGCCCCTAAAGTGAAAATCAGAAAGCAAAAAAGAAGTTAGTGCTCGCATGGGTGGTGTCCATCCCAACCTGAGTCTTGCGCTCCCTACTGCCCCTTTGCAGAGCCATGATTCCGGCACCTCCATGGGGACACTGAGTCCAGACAGTTCAGAACTGTCATCCACACTCACCTCCAGATCATGCTGCGAAGCAGGAAACTGTCATGCCCCAACTCCATCTTGCTGGGGGCTTTCAACACTCCCCCTTTAAGACAGGGAACTCAGCTGAAAGAGTTCAGTAAGGACTGCAAAACCCCAGCTTCCCCTAGCAAGGACTCCCCTTACCAGGTGTTGGCTCTTGTGAAATTTGGCTTGCATTAAGGATTCCCCCTCCCCTAACCAAAAGCCCCTTAGAAAAGGTTTCTACCCCTGCTTCTAGGGTCAAGAGACTTTGAGGCATGAGTCCGCTCTCAGCCATCAGGTCTAACACCTGCACCTGGAGGGTTTTGTACAGAAGACAGCCCTTCAGCAACCCTGAGCATTGTGGGGTGTTTTTTCCTTGGCAATGTAGGCTCCTGCTGAAAGGGCTGGCTCCACAGATTTGTGGGCCCCCAAGGCCCCCACCCCAGTCTCAGGGCCCCTGCCTGGCCTTTTTGAGCTGCTAACCAGCACCCCGGTGATGACATGCACCAGTTCCCCGATCACAGCCCTTGTGCAGTGGGGCCCCCTGGCCAGGCTATTGGAAGGGAAGGATGGCTTCAAATGGTGCACAAGCTCACTCCAGTCAGCCACAGGGCTCCAGGCATCTTTGCAGCCATAAATCATCTCACCATTCTTAAATATCTTCAAGTTGTTCTATGCCTCCTGCAGCAAACTCTTCAAGGCAAAGTGCATTCTCTGTTTCCTGAGTAGAGATAGAGGGCACAATATTTACTTATCTGCTTCCACTCTCCAGTTGCTACCTGGAGGTGCTGGTGCGTGCAGTAACAACAAACCTCATCCTTTATCTCAGGTGTCACATCACTCGAGAAAGGAATAAACCCACATTGTGGCTGGGGTTTGGGAGCTGTGGAAGGAACCAGAACAGCAGGGTGCAGGTGACACCTCTGGAAGAAGAGGGAGGCAAGTAGAGTCTCTAGGAGCTGAGGGTGTCTGGAACTGAGAAGGGGCCACAGGACTCAGAACACGCTTCTTAATCTCTACACACAGAATAGGCCGGTGCTCTGCAAAGCGGTAGGTCTGAAGTCTGGTAGGCGCGTAGCATGATTACTGAGGTTATCCAGGTCCTTGTCACAGAGAGACTCTGGTCTTTCGGACTGTATCTTCAGACAAAGCTGTTTCACAAACCCTAAAGACAGCTGAACAACTTCTCCACAATGAACATAGTTCTCCCCAAAATTCTTTCATGACATTTTTGCCAAAATCCACTATGTTCTGCAGGTGCAGAAATATCTCTTCCGAGGTCTTCTTCCTATTTGGAGGAAACTTCAGAAAACACAGCATGACACAGCACCACCAGACTTCACGTACAGAGTCCTATGGCATCTACAGGAAAGCGAGGTCTCTTGACTTTCCAGGGAACTAATAAGCTACACAATAGACTTTGGTGGTTAAGTAGTCCTGAGCAGAGTGAAGCCAGGACAATACTCCCAAGCTTTTTCTCATAGCAGGAATCTCCCACTGTGGCTTCAGAGGAAGGAGTTCTGTGTGTGGGCCACCACCAGGCTCCTATTGCCTTCGCCATGGTACTCCCATTCATTCTCGTCCAGCTTCCCCTCTTCTAGGCCACAGTGTGGGGAGGAGAGCTGGGGGGAGTGCCTGCCTCGGTACTCCCGTGGCCGTCGGGGGAGGAGCACCTGTCAGCAGCAGCCCCCGCCGGACCTGGCTGCCAAGACTCTAGAAAATGTATTTTTAATAAATATGACAATGAGTTTATAGCCCTTAATATGTGGAATGCTCTATTAAATCAATCAGAAAACCACTGAGACACGAGTAGATAAATGCATAAGACATGGTAGGTGATTTATAAACATACATGTGCCATACATGTAAACAAGAAAATACACGTGGTCCATAAACACAAGAAAGTTTGAACCCAGTAGTAATAAAAAAATGTGAATCAAAACAACAGAACGGAATTGTAACCTATACAAATAGCAAAGTCTAAAATAAATAAAATTGTGACATTTATATATAGCTATCCAGAGGGTAGTGAGAAGGCCATTCACAAAAAGTCCTGATAGGAGAACAAACCATGACCTTTCTGAAGAACAGTTTGGCCTAGGCCTGGCTCCTCTATGTGGAAAAGGGAACCTTGACCTGCCTTTTGCCTGGTTGATAGATGAAAGAGGGTGTCTTCAAAACTACCCGGAATTTTTCCCTCCAGACTCCCAACTGTAAATATAACCTTGCACCCTCTGGATCCCATCTTCATCAAACATGCTATTGTGAGCAATAATAATTATAAATCACTGCCAGAAGAAAAAGACATCATCTATCTATGTCTCAAGATGCTCCAGATTCCATTCTGGAGTGAAATCAGGCCACTTCCAAGGTGATCATTCAGAAAGCATTATTTCATTCTCTTGCCAGTTGCCTTTACAAAGTTGCCCTTTGATGGGATGTACTATTTGGCTTGCCATGAGAAATACTGTAAGAAATTGCCATAATAACCTTCCTGCTATATTTGTTATTGATATAAGTATGTCATCCTTCGTACCACACAGTGTCCTCTTTAAAAGATTTCCCGAATGCCTATGAACCTATCAGTATGACTGTTATAGCTAAGCATTTTTCCCTTTTTGCTATGGCTGCTGGGAAGCTCAGAAACAAATTTATGACTTTCCTTAAGCAACTAAACACACCACATCATAGGTGTGTTGTATTTGCTAATATGTCTTTTATTTCTTTACTATAGTTACCCTGTCCCTACAGTCTGCAGTTATTTATTTCAGGCTTTAGTATTCACTCTATTTTGGTGAACCACAGCTATGCTAGATGGGAGTATAAATAAAGGCAAGTTGATTAAAACCATCAAAAAAAACATCCATAAGTTCCAATTAGATGTGAGAGGAGGCTTTTTGAAGTTTGTAAATCACAGATCACATCTGGAAGCCCTTAACTGAGACTCTTTGTCCTTTTTCTGATACTAATTCTGTGTAAGTTTTAAGGCAAATAATATATTCCATATTTTGTATTTTGTACCATTGGGAGATCTCCAACTATATTTTAATCTCTGTATTAGTAATTGCTTATTTAAACAGCAGGATACATCCACAAAATACCTTTCATTCCTAATAGTTAAGAAATATGTCAAACACTATTATTATATTGTTACATTTATATTTTCATTTATTCAACAAATATTTGAGAATCCACCGTTAGAGGCATGGCTTCAGACTGTGGGGAAGATGTGTAACAGCTGTGTGCAAGCCTGGGTCCCCTCTGCCCCACCCCACAGGTTGGCTGACCCATGAGGCCAAGGCCATGTCTTACCTTGTGTCTCTAGCACCAAGCAGTTTCAGAAACCTAAGAGACATTCAGTAAATGTTTGTTTAAAGAAATGATTGGCCAAGGCACAGAAGCTCACTCCTGTAATCCTTGCACTTAGGGAAGCCAAGGCAGGAGGATTGTTTGAGGTCAGGAGTTGGAGACCAGTCTGGGAAATATAGCAAGATCTTATCTCTAAAAAGAAAAATTAGCTGGATGTAGTGGCGTGTGCCTGCAGTCAAAACTACTTGGGAGGCTGAGGAAGGATTGGTTGCACCTGGGAATGTGAGGTTGGTGTGAGTTCTCATGATGCCACTGCACTCTCTAGCCCAGAGCAACAGAGTGAGACTCTGTCTCAAGAAAAAAAGAAGGAAGGAAGGAGAGAAAAAGAATTGATAAATGTTATAACTCCTGCCTTTTTTTTTTTTTGGCCAGGGCTGGGTTTGAACCTGCCACCTCTGGCATATGGGGTTGGCGCCCTACTACTTTGAGCCACAGGTGCTGCCTGATTCCTGCCTTTTTTAATTTAACTTTTTAAATTAATTATTATTATTATTTTTTTGTAGAGACAGAGTCTCACCCGGTCACCCTCGGTAGAGTGCTGTGGTGTCACATAGCCCACAGCAACCTCCAACTCCCGGCCCAAGCGATTCTCTTGCCTCAGCCTCCCGGGTAGCCAGGACCACAGGTGCCCACCACAACACCCAGCTATTTTGTGGCCGCAGTTTGGCTGGGGCCGGGTTTGAACCCGCCACCCTTGGTACATGAGGCCGGGGCCCCACTCACTGAGCCACAGGCACTACCCTTTAATTTTATTTTTAATAAACAAATAATAATTGTATATATAAGGGGGTACATTATGGAATTATTATATCAAGCTAATTAACATATTTGTCACCTTACATACTTCTCATTTTTATAGTGAGAACATTTGGAATTTACTCTGGTAGCAATTCTGACATATACACTACATTATTGTATTACTAACTGGTGACCATGCTGTGGAGTAAATACCTCCCATCTCACTGAAACTTTGTTCCCTTTAACTAACATCTCCCCATCTCCCTACCCTCAGCCCAGCCCCTGGCAACCACCTGTCTACTCTGCTGTGAGTTTGGCTTTTTTAGATTCCATACATAAGTAAGATGGGGTCGTCTCTGTCTTTCCATTGTAACTCCTGTCTCCCTTCCTCTCTCATTGTACTCCGAATTGATTGACAGTACCATGCATTTATTTACTGAATATTTACTGCTCATTTTGTGTGTTAGCACGGCTTCCCTGGCAGACTGTACTCTATTTGGGGACAAGAATTATATGTACATCTATCTGGATTCCTCCGTCTCTCCCCATCTGTCTGCTGAATGGTGGTATGACGTGCGACTGCGTCTGTTGTCTGTCTACCACTGTGCTAGCAGGAACGCTGCAAACTTTCTGGTTCAAAATTACTAATACGTGTGTTCGATTATATTAATAAATTAATATTTTCTAGAACCATTGTTGTTATGCTAACGACAATTAGCTCTTAGCACTCCTGTGCTGGCGTGTAACGATCCAATACTGACGTTTTGCATTGTAGTCTCCGGGAGTCGCTGTCATTATTGCTTGTCTTACACAGTAGCTGAAGAGGGCAAGGACGTTCGACTTTCCCTTCCTCTCCCAAAATGCACTCCATGAGTGAGTTTGGTGGCAAAATCCAAAGGTGAGCGTATCTCCCACTAGCCTGGCTTCTGGAGTCGGGAAAGTGGAGGCAGCGTGCTGCTGAGCCAGCCAACGCGCATGCGCTGCAATTAGCGCTACCCTCCGGGAAAATGACCAACCATGGAAAAACTGTTGTCACTTCCAAACTCTCTGGGAATCATAGCCACTTTGGAGCCCCCATGCAAACGGATATTTAAAGCACAGCAGAGCCTGTAATCCCAACACCCTAGGAGGCCAAGGCAGATGGATTGCCTGAAGTCAAGGTTCGAGACCAGCCTGAGCTAGAATGAGACGCCCGTCTCTAAAAATAGCCGGGCGTTATGTCGGTGCCTGTAGTCCCAGCTACCCCGGAGGCTAAGGCAAGAGGATCGCTTAAGCCCAGGAGTTGCTATGAGCTGTGATGACATGGCACTCTACCAAGGGTGACACAGTGAAACTGTCTCAAAAAAAAAAAAAAAAAATATATATATATATATATATACACACATATATATAGGATTTTCTAGGAAGTGGCTAGAAAATTTATTTGGGGGTTAGAGTTGCCAGATGGATTTAACAAAAATATTAGATATACCTTATACAAAGTTGTCAACCTATTACATTTTTTAATAGCCATTAAAATTATTTCCCAGAAGCACAAATATTAGAGTTCCTGACTCCAAGCCAGGCCAACCTGACAATATGCAGGGTCACCAGCATCTAAGGACCCTTTTTCAGTGTGTCCAGAGGGTTCTGGGACCTTGATGCAAATAAATCATGAAGCCGCCTTTCCAAAACTGAACAGTAAGAGCAGCTCTTTTTTGTCCAGCTGTCGAAGAGGAGTAACCATGGCTCACCTGCTGGGTACATCCAGAGAGGAGACACAGGTTGGAGGAAGCCATGACTGCGACTCTCAGGAATGTCCATAGATGTGTGTGTCTCTTCCTTGCCTTTATTCCACAAAGAATGAAAAGTGGCTGACACAAAGAAACTCAAGGAAAACACAGACATAGATAAAAGTGAAAATCAGAAAATATAGGTAGGATGAGGGGGGAAAGCCAAAGGGAAACAGAGATGCAAGTACCCAGACCACAGAACTGTCAGGACACGATGGCTCAGTCCAAACGGAATTTCTAACAGTGAGCAAAGACTTCAAAAGCAGCCTGCAGCAGGCGCCCTTTTGGAGTCATCGGATGAGGTTTCTTACGACTCTTGTTTGAAACACCTTTATTGAGATATAATTTAAGTACCATGAAACGTGCCCATTTAAAGTGTGTAGTTCATTTAGTGTGCTTGCAGAATTGCGTAACCATTACCACATTCAAATTTGAGGACACTTTCATCAACCTCAGAAAGAAAAGCCTACAGCCATTAGCCGTCACTCCTCGGCCTGGCAACCGCACATCTGCTTCCTGTCTCTGTGGGTTTGCACTCTGCACCTTTCCTGTAATGGAAGCGTATAGCATGTGGTCTTCTGTGCCCGTGTCTTTCACTTAGCAGGCTTTCCGTCTGTGTCCTAGCTGTGTTAGTATTTCCTTTTTATTGCCAAATAATACCTGATTGTATCGATGTATCTTATGCCTCTTTTAAGATAAGCAGAGTGTGTAATTCTAGGGCAGTGGACAAGTTTTCTGGTAGGTAATCTGGGTCTGCGGAACTCACAGACTAAGGGATGAGAGGCATGGCAGGGTTCTGTTGGTTTCATCCAGGTGGGCGCTTGTTCAAAGTTGAGCGGAGACCAAAAAGGCATGGACTTACGAGACAGACTCAGTGGCTAAAGGCTGACTCACAGGCTTCCTTGATGAACGAAGGAATCTAAGCAAGACTCACACTCCAAAAGGCTCACACTCCACTCCACCTGTGGATAGGTGAGCTGTGGGAGCACTTGCAGGTCAAGACAGAGTTTTACTTAAAAATGCTTCTGGGTTTTCCACATCTTAAAATTAAAGTTGCACAGCACAGACCCTATCTCCGACAGTTTTGACCTTGAAGACTCTCAGACCAGGAGTTAACCACCACCTACCACTCTCATAGAACAATTTTGATGCCCCCATAACAAGCTAGAATTTGAGAACGCAATTTCCAAATCAACCCACTAATGTGAATAAGTTGCAAAATCAACTTCTTAGTAAATACATTTGTTCACTTGCTGTATGTGCTTGCTGGGTATAGACTAAGAAAATTTGGGCAAATTACCTGCCAAAATAAAATCATTTTAGATTTAACTTAGGAGATTTTAAAATCATTCTTCTGATAGCATTTAGGTTGTAGGGTCAACTATCTACTAATTGTACTCCTCCAATTTCCTAACAATAATATGGGGGGATATTTATCTTTCTGGTTTGTGTGACCCTTTATTTTCTATACCAGCACCCAGAAACCTTCCTTCTTCCTGGAATAGGAAGTAAAGAGGACACACAGCCCCTCCCTCCTCTCCTTAGCCACCCCAACATGGGCCTGACGTGCGTCCTATCAGATGCTCCGAGACGGGAGCATTCAGTAAACAAATATTGACTGAGCACTCGTGTGTGCCAGGCACTGCTCTGGGCAGCCAGGACATGGGGATGAACAAGACAGTCTCTGTCCTCATGGAGCTCATGTTCTGGTGAAGAGACAATCATCAACAATATTAAATATAAGGTACTGAAAAGTGATTGATAGAAATAAAAATAAAGCAGAGTAGTGTGATTAAGACAGATGGAGCTCTGAGTTGGTCAGGGATGGCCTATTGTAGAAATGACGTTCAAACCAAGGCCTGAGTGCAGGGTGGAAGAAAGCCATGTAACTTTGAACCTGGAGGGAGTAAAGCAAAATTATTTGTACATTACTCACTGCAGCTACAGCAGAGCCAACAGGATGCCAAGGAGCTCCTGCTGGCCCAGGACGGGACAGTGTGGGCATGGATGATGACTAGGAGGGTGATGATGGTGGCAACCGCAAGGCAATGAAACATGTCTGTTCAATTACGGATCAGTCAGAAAGACTGAGTTACGGAAAGCAAAACGGGAATTCAGGGCCCCTGTTTAGATAAGAGTATACTGAGGGGCTCGGCACCTGTGGCTCAATCGGCTAGGGCACTAGCCATGTACACCTAAGGTGGCGGGTTCGAATCCCCAGCCTGGGCCCGCCAAACAACAATGATGGCTGCAACCAAAAAATGGCCGGGTGTTGTGGCGGGTGCCTGTGGTCCCAGCTACTTGGGAGGCGGAGGCAGGAGACTCGC
>CAUYQV010170417.1:0-28964 GCA_963574575.1 Galagoides demidoff
TTAGGGGCACACAATTCAGCTCATAACATTCTTTCTCGCTCTCTCAGATCACTTGCACCCAGTGGAGACCACAGCTGTGGTATTGTGAGGCAGCCCTGTAAGAGCCCCACGGGGGAAGGGACCAAGTTCTGCTGACAGCTACCCAAGTGAGCTTGAAAATGGACCCACACTTCCCACTTTCATTCCAGCCTTCAAATGAGACCACAGCCCTGCCAGACACTGGCCTGCAACCTCATGACAAACTTTGAGCCAGAGACAGCCAGCAAGAAATACCTGGAGTTCCACCCCACAGGAACCATGGAATAATAAATTTTTGTTGTTTTATGCTAAATTCTAGGTCAATGTGGCATAAAGCAATAGAACAGTAATACACTAATGCAAGTTCATGGGCCTCCTGAATTTTATCCAAGTATCCTTGATACTCCCCAACCATAGCTAACATCCTCCCATAGACTCCACTCTGAGGACCGTGGGCTCTCATGCAGACGAGTGGCAATGAAAACAGGGCCCATCCTTGGGAAAAGAGCAGCTCAGCCGTGTGGGGAGCACAGCTGCTCTGATGACAGAGGCAGGGCACGAATGATGACATGAAGCTGTTGACGGCTCCTTGTTGCTGATCTCAGGGATTCACACCCTCTGTGAGGCACTAGGCCCAGTTCCTATGGAAAGAGAGTCCTAGGAGATCTTAGTATATTATCAGTGGAAAGGCTCTAAGACAAAACCTAGTTAGAACCCTAAAGAGGAAACTGAGGCCCAGGGGCAGGAGACTTCCCCAGGATGACTTAGTCAGTGGCAGAGCTAGTGGCAGATGTAAAAGGAGGGTGTCATTGCCTCAGTCAAATGCTTTTTTCTGTATTCCCATAATTTCTACTAGAAAATGTTTCAGGAAGGATTGATTCAATTCTGGTTTCAGCCTGTTTTCTCTTACATATAGTATAGTCTACGTTTTTCCTGATGCTTTCAAAATTGGTACTTCTCAGCTACATAGGTCAGTGATTTAATGTTTATTTTTCCCTTCCCCAAAGCTCTGTTATTCTCTGAAGTGTTAAATCTTTTAAGGCAGCTGAGGGACTATTAAAATGTCAGTAAAAATTAAATAATCCTCCCTAAAGACAGAGAGACATGAGTCATTCTCTGGAGGACGTTGTGGTCAAAGCCCTTTGTCTGTTGGAGATATCAAAAAATTTAATCTTCTGTTTGAAGTCTTTCCCCAGAGAGCTCAAAAAACTTACACATGTAATCTTACTAGGGGAAGGACACATCTTGATATTTTCACCTATAGATGGGGAAAATGAGGTTCAAAAAGGTTAATTTTCCCAAAGCATCCACTAAATGGATAGTGTCCTGAACCAAGGGCTCTGGGGCCCTATAAATCCCTCCTTGGCCCTCACCAGTGCTAGGTCACCTTCTGCAGTGATGCAGTCAGATGGCAGGACCATGACACCTGTGACACATTTGCCTATCACATTGGGAAGTGACATCATATGCAGCTTTGGGATGAGGCCTGATGGTATATCCCAGTTCTGGCCAGGCTTGGTGGCTCACACCTATATTCCCAGCACTCTGGGAGGCTGAGGCAGTGGGTCACAACCAGCCTGAGCAAAAGTGAAACCCCCATCTCTACTAAAAATAGAAAAAACGAGCTGGGTCATAGTGGAGAACCTGGAGTCCCAGTTACTCAGGAGATGAGGCAAGAGGTTAAACTTCTTAAGCCCAGAAGTTTGCAGTTGCTGTGAGCTATGACACCAGAACACTCTACCCTGGGACCAGAGTCTCACTCTGTTGCCAAAAAAATTAAAAAGGAAAAGAAATAATCCCCATGTCCAGCCCTGACCAGCTTGCCTTACTTGAAAGGCATTATCCAATCCCTCTGAACCTCCATTTCCTCTCTGGAAGCTGGTTATCAGACTTGGCTGTGTGTCAGAATCCTCAGGGGAGCTCTTACAAATAAACAGGCTAAATAAACAGGCAAGGGTTCCATCTCCAAAATCTGATTCAGAAAGTCTGGGATAGGGCTGGACTTTTTTGTCCTGATTGACTAAGAAGGGTCTTTTCGCTATTTAGGTATCTTTGCATTTGACACGTAGAAGTTATTATTACCCTTTTTAAAATCCATTTTCTTCCAAATAGAGGTCAAAATGCTAGTTGTCAAATGAACAGCCAATTCCTTCCAGAATGGGAATCTTAAGGTAGTATCTTAGCACAGTCACCCACTGGCAAGGAATCCTGCATTCTACATTGGTCACTGTGGTTCTTTGCCTAAGTGCCCTGGTTCACATGCCCCTTCATCTTAGAGATGCCACAGGTTGATAATAGGCCTCTGAGAAACTAAAATGGACATTCCTGGTCCAACGGGCAGCAGTGCAGAGAGGATGGATGTAGGGGGTGCTAGTGCAGCAGGGGGAGTCTCCACCCATCTTGGACATTTTGTGTAAAAAATCCAAGGACCACAAGCTTTGACTTTCTGCCTTCCAGTGCATGCCGAGGCCAATGGAGTGTGCGTGTCTGCCTTGCTATGGGGTATATCCTCTCACTCACTGCACCTTGCAAAGCCACCTTGACAGTCATGATTATGTTGTCCATCATCTGCTGGCAAGCTCTCTTAAGAACTTTTCACACATTACAAAATGCTTCCCACCCACACACCCCTCTAGCTCCCTCTCTCCACGCTTTCTTCTTCTCTCTCAGCTAATTTATCCATTAACTGCAACCCCTACCCCCTTTCCTAGTTAACTCTATCACTGTTTATAATAGCTCTGGTAACTTGCAGTTGGCCCCAAAGAGAGACAATTTCAGTTCTACCATTCTATACCTAGGATTTAGCACCAGTGAACCCTTTAACCCTTCTTAGAGTGTACTTTTCAATTTAGGCATTCTTAACTCTCACACATGTATTCCTGTCTCCTGAAATACCCTTTCTTCCTGTCACTTTTCCACCTTGGTGCTCCTGGCAACAACCTCCTATCTTTTCTTCATGACTTAATTCAATTGTTTCCCCTCATCCTGGGAAACTTCCCTGACTACTGTCTCCAACAGTCAACTGAAATGGGGGCCATGTGAGGCTGAATGTGCTTAGGGCCATATTTCTTTGTATCCCCAAGCCTGCCAGGCAGTCTTAATTATTAAATATTTATTGGGTGGATGAACAAATTAATTCAATGGTCAAACTTCTTGGCCCACATAGGAAACTTTTAGAGTCTGATTGTTGGGTAGTAATTCCAGCACAGAAGTTCCATGAAGTCACAGCTAAGGTCTTGAACAGGCCATAATATGCTTATGTTGCAACACTGTAAAAACAGCTTGGGAAGGGTTTATAATTTTGGCATATCAGTGTCTCGCAGCTGTGTTCGTCTTGATGTGTAGCAGGGTCTTGTTGACTGGTGTTCATTTTTGTTGTTGTGTGATTTGGGGTGCCCTTGCAAAAATGTTGGAACTTGAATTAAAGCAATGGACAAACATTAAATTTCTTGTTAAACCTGGTAAGAGTGGAAGTGAAATCAGGGACATGTTAGTCCAAGTGTCTGGAGACTATGCCATGAAGAAAACAACAGTGTACAAATAGATTAAACATTTTTCTGAGGAGAGAGAAATCATCACTGATGAAGAGAAGCCAGGACAGTCAGTATCCAGCAGATCAGATGAAAACATGGCAAAAATTCATCATATCGTGCATCAAAATTGTTGGCTGATTGTGAGAAGCATAGCTGACCAAGTAAACATTAGTCTAGAAACAGGAAAATCTCAACAGAAACTCGTGGTATGAGAAAGGTGTGTGCAAAAATGGCCTCAAAGGAGCTCACCTATGAACAAATGCAAAGGAGAGTCAAAATTTTCCAAGACCTTTTGAAGAGGCAAGACGACATTTTGGACAGTGTTATCACTGGTGATGAAACATGGGTGTACCCATACCACCCTGCAACAAAGCACCAAAGTGCACAATGGAAGTCAGCCAATTCTCCATGACCAACAAAGTTCCCTCAGTTCAAATCGAGAGTCAAAACGGTGTTGCTAAACTCTTCTTATATCAGTAGGATTGCTCATTGTGAATTTGTACCAGCTGGACAGTTAACCAAATGCTGAAAAGCTTCCTGAAAAAAATGAAAATGACCTGACTTTTTTGCCTCCAACTCATGGCTCTTGCATCATGACAATGCACCTGCTCACATGGCACCATCTATGAGAGAGTTTTTGTCCATTAAACAAATAACTGTATTGGAACATCCTCCTTGCTCACCTGATCTGGTCCCCAATGACTTTTTTCTTTACCCAAAGATAAAAGAAATATTGAAATGAAGACATTTTGATGACATTCAGGACATCAAAAGTAATATGATGACAACTCTGATAGCCATTCCAGAAAAAGAGTTTCAAAATCTCTTTGAAGGGTGGTCTGGGCACCGGCATGGGTGCATAGCTTCCCAAGGGGAGCACTTCAAAGGTGATGGTAGTGATATTCAGCAATGAGTTATGTAGCACTTTTTCTAGGATGGATTCACAAACCACTTGTCAGACCTCGTATACTCCAATAAAGATGGAGTTTTGAGTATTTAGTTGAGGAATTAATTTATTGATGGGTACCCTTTATAGACCTAGCATAGTGCCAAGTGATAGAAACTTGGAAGAGTTTATATCCAGGTGTCACAGAAGGTCATGTCACCTACAATGGGGCAGGTTTACTGGTGTACAGTCAAACAGACAGCCCTGTGCTTATAAGGGCCTCCTGCTTGTTTGAATGCTCTCCCGTAACAGTGTTGAGCTTCTTAGTTTTTTTTGTTGTTGTTAAACAAGGGACATTGCATTTTTGTGTTGCATGGGAACCCACAATCTTGCAGTCAGCTCTACCTGGCAGAGCCACTGCCAGTTCAGTTGGCAGGTCCTTGGGAGATTTTTGGTGTAACCATCAGGATGTCCTGGTGTCTCTGACTGGTGTTGCTTTTTGTCTCTTTTGACTTTTCAAAATGCATGTGGCTGCTGACCCAAAGACTTGGTATTCTGCCCGTGGGAAGGTGCCAGCCTTAGTCATCACCAGTCAAGAACTTTTTTTTACAGACACTTAAAGCAGAAGTAATTAGGGAGTCTATTTAAAATTAATTGCCAACTTAAAAAGTAATTGCTAATTCCAAGGGCCTCCTCATGGCAACTTTCTGTTTTATTTCATATCATCCAAAAGCATATTTCAAATGAGGGGGGGAGGGGAAGAGCAATTAGTTTGAGCTGTTTTCCTATAATGGGATTTTATTCTCCCTCTTCAAAAGATGAGAGAATTTCAGGCTAGCCATTTTCTTTTCTTAATTTAAGTGTAAAAAGTAGTGTTTTTTTTTTTAAGTTCCTTGAAATACTTTATCAGGAGACCTTTGACAAAAATGATTTTTTTTTAGCTAAATTCCCTGTCTGAGAACAGTTGAAAATGAGGAATGGAAAGACTTAGAAAAAGAAGCCTGTACAGTATGTATTGTTTCCTACAATTATTTCAAATCGTATGTGTGTTGAGAATCAAAACAGGTCTAGAAAATAACTTGAAAATTCAACTGCTATCCAAAATTGATGGTAAAGAATTATTTTCCATGTACATGATTTTTATAATAGCTCTTTTACTTGTTACAGACATACTCTGTGTCCACTGTATAAAACCCAGGAGGATAAGAAAAAATGAAAAACAAGTCACTTTTAACTATGGTTACCATTCTGATAGAGGTACCATCTATCTTGTTGTTGTTTTTACAAAAATGGGCTCATAAATTAGATATTACCTTGTAATTGGCTTTTTTCAATGACTTGCGAACATATTTCCATATTATTATATATTCTCTTGGATTTTTGCGTGACATTGTCTATAATATTCTATATATATGATATGAATTACCAGACTTTATTCAAGCAATCCTAATTATTGGAAAATAGAGTAGATACCAGTTTCGTTTTTTATGTTTGTTTGTTTGTGTTAAATACAAACATCTATTTCACAGTAGCTCTTTAAAGATCTATGAATGTTTCATATACATTTTTAAATACTAAATATTCCTGATTTCTCTGTTTCCCTCTTTTGAGGATCTTTCATGCTTTTAACCTATGCATGTGTAGTGGTCATGTGTGGAGCGTGTGCCCCACCTGCATACGTGACCATGCTCTTGCCTTGGGTCTCAGGCTGTTCCTTCTGCTGTTCACATTCATCTCTTTGTATGTTCCAGGCTCTGTGCTCAGTGCAGAGGTACACAGGTGAATAAGGCACAGTCCCTTTACCTAAAAGGTGCATAAATGTAGTAGGAGAGAGTTGTATGTACATGCATATAACTAATGAGGATGCAGAACTGGAGACACAAATAATATTAAGGGAACACAGAGGAGGGAGTAACTGGGGAAATTAGTGGGGCCGGTCCAGGGAAAAGCCTGCAAAGAATGGGGAGGATTTTGACAAGAAAACGAAGGAAGAGGACATTCTGAGTAGAAGGCAAAGCACAAACATGGGCCTGGAAAAACAAATGTCCAGGTGTCACTGGAGTGGACAGTCCAGGATGGAAGCAGTGCCAGAGGTGATCCTGAGAAGGTGGGTTGGGACTAGGCTGCAAAGGACTAGAGGGCCGTCCTCAAACGTTTTTCCTTTCATTTATAAAGAGTTGGAGTCGGTGGTTATCTTGTGCAGATGTGGCGAGTCTGGATCTGAAGTTTGACAAGCATACTTCTGGTTAAGTTTGGCCAAGAGGGGATAGACTCTGCAGAAGTTTTCAGTTAGGAGCCTCTTGTAACAGTCTAAGCAAGAGAGAATGAAATGCCTGGCCACGAGACATTCAGGAGATATCTCAGAGGCAGAATCAAAAGAACCGAGCATTCCCTGTCAAGCCTTGCCCAACAGGAACACCAAGGTCAAAAACTTCATCCCACCCTCCACATACAGAGCCTGCCACTACCCACCCACTGCAGAGGATGGAGGGAATGTCATGTCCAGAGCCACCATGTGACGCCTTCACGCAGTCAAGGAAGAGGCAGAACTCTTCCCCATGGATGCTGTCTTCATGGGCGTGTACCCGATGAAGCTGAGGGTAAGCCCCACGCACCATGCTGGCTTCAAGACTTGTGGAATATGACAGCCCCTGGACCTCTTGGACCCCTGCCTCTACAGGGGGCTCCTGCTGGTGCACCACCCCTGCCCCCTGGAGATGTGGACCACGTGCTCACTGGTGACCTGGTGACCCACAAGGGGCTCAAGTGTGCAGCCTCCCCTAGACCCCAGCTCGGAGCAGTGAGTTGAGCAACAGCCCAAGAGAGGCCTTGTGTTGATTTTCTATCACAGTGAGAAATT
Source organism: Galagoides demidoff (assembly GCA_963574575.1). Lineage (NCBI taxonomy): Eukaryota > Metazoa > Chordata > Mammalia > Primates > Galagidae > Galagoides > Galagoides demidoff. The sequence continues at coordinate 7,298 of CAUYQV010170417.1, forward strand.
GGTCATTGTAGACCTGAAGGAAACATTGCCCTCGTTTTTATAAATCCCCCTCCCACCCCATTAGCTCTGATTAAAGACACTGCCTTGGCAAGGAAACAAACAAAAAAAAGCCCCAGCATTCCAATTCATGTAAGAGAGTGAAGTTGGGGAAAGACTTTAGGGAACTCTAAACTACTGTGTCTAGTTCAAGGAATTCTTCATCACCTTGCTAAGCTCCTAGAAATGAGGATGATGTCTTCAGGGTTTCCATTCCCCAGACTCAGTGCCAAGAGCCGTCAAACAAGTAGGTGGCAGAGGGGAAATCAGGGTCCTCGCTGGTGTCTCCTATGAAAAAGACTGAACCTTTCCACTTCTCAAAGGAAACAGCACTGTCTTTTAAGGAGAAGGCCGTAGCAAAGGAATGTCATGACATGTTCAAGAACCAAAGCTTTGTTTATCATTTATGTTCAGAGGATAATCCTTATAGCTTTTAATAAGAACATGACTTAATCACCAAGCCTGGGTCATAAAGATTGTGAAATCTAAACACACTTGTGGAATTTCAAGAGCTGATGACTAGGCATGAATAAAGCCAAGACGAAAGGGCTGACTGAGAAACCAATGCATTAGATCCCCTGCAGCCCAGAAGTGGGGAGCACGCTGAGCTACGGCAGGATGGGAAGAAACTTCAAGGACCATTGACGTGTTCTGTTACCTGGAAGGTCCCTGAAGCCTCTCCAGAATTTGTCAGCTGGACATTTAAAGGGTTTTCGTGTTATTATATGTAAATTGTGACACCTCCATGAAGCTGAGATAAAAATAAGTAATTAAAACCAAATTTGAAAAGTGTTACTAGAGTTTGTTGAAATTGTTTCAAATTATTTCTTTCAAATTATTCCTTAGATACCTACTCCAATATTAATTGGAATCTGAAAAGCCAATTTACAGCCATATATATATTACAGCCTATAATTTTTGCATGCCACCTGTGGGGCAGATCACAGAGACAGAGGGTGAATGTCAGAGACACGACAGGGCACTGCAAAGGAGTCAGAGCAGCTGACAGGCAGGACACGCGTCTCGCTGGTTTCTTAAAACTTAGCGTGCCTAGGCTTAGGAGGGAAAAAGAAAATATCTTTTGAAAACTAAGTTCAAAAAAATTTCAGTGTATTCTCTGTGTTGGTGACTCTTGCCGTTTGCTTTAGTGCTGAGTCTAATACCTTTACAGTCTCAGAAATGGAGCTGAGTGAGTCTGAAACTGGGTGGGATGAGATCCTTGCCTATGATCCTATCCTGGGGATTTCTCTGAAGCGTGAGCGTCTGTATAACCATAAGCTTTACATATGTGTGAATCCCGAGCATTTAGCCAAATGGTGTAAATCTGCTGTGTTTTCTTCCCATCTGGAACATTTGAGTAGCTTCTCATGATCCACCCTTTTGAAATTTTTTGTGAAGATGGTGGTCTCACTATGTTATCCAGTCTGGTCATGAACTCCTAGCCTCCAGCGACATCCTACTGCCTTGGCCTCCCAAGTAGCTGGGACCACAGGTGTGAGCCACTGGGCCTGGCTTAATCCAGCTGAATGTAAATTTTTCCTTTCTTGATGTTGCCCTCTTTAGCCCAGGTCCAGCAACTTAATGAACAGTGGTGGGGGAGGGTCTGTTGGAAACAGAAATGAAGCCGGCTTTGTTTGTTTAAGTGAGGGAAGATAATCGTGGATCTCAACCGACCTGAGTTCTTCCATTCTAAAAATAAAGACCCAGTGAATATAAGGGGTGTACCCAAGTAGACTTGTGCAGTTTGGACAAACCATAGGCCCGAGGCAAGGTCTCCTGTCCTCAGGGCTATTCCACAATGCCTTCATTTTAAAGGATTTAAAACTTTGACTTTTAAGTACAGTTCCATATTCAAAAAAATGCATCTTTCCATTTGGCCAGATTGAGTGGAGTCTAGACTCCATTTAGAAACCTTCCAAGGAAGAGAACATAGATACCTTTGGCAACCCATTCCAGGGTCTCACAGCCTTTTGCTACTATGTGCTATTTCCGTATTCCAGCCCCACTCCACAAAGTGCCACTACCTATTTCTCCCTTTGAGCAAATAAGGACTGTAGTCATTCCCTTTTTCCTTGATTTTAATCCTCTGAAGGCCTGGCTGCTCTGTTTCCTGCAGGTGACACAGAAACTTCACTTACAATGAGAGTCACAGTGTGGCTAGCCTGGCTTCTCAGCATTTAAAGAAGCTAAGTAGCTCCATCCTCATTAAATTAGGCTCAAATTGGGGACGAGACTTACATAGTTAAAAACACAGATGCGAAATGATGGATTAATGTTATACTCAGTGTAACACATCTTGACGTGAGTAGGAGCGTTAGGCCAATTAGCAAGCGAGTCTTCTCCTTGGGTTCATCTTTTCTGCTGTGTCTGTAGAAGTGGTGGCAGTTTGAAGGATGGCATTTATCAAACTGCTTTGGAGAGAAAGTTTCCCTGTTAGTGACATGACCTGCGTTCCTTTAACAAAGACAGCACCCCATCACCTGGAAACCCCACATGCTACCCCGAAAGTACTGCCTCTAAATTGGGATTTAGGCTTCTGGCTTTATTTCTAAAAATTATTGAAATCCATTCCAATTCCGTCTAAACCGGAGTTTCAATATGCTTCAAAAATATATCCTGTTCTTTTCTTGAGAGCTAACAAATCATAAGTGATGCCATTTAGCAAGGGGTTTTTTTGGCTTGGGTTCCCCACCCCCACCCCTTTCTGGTCTTGCTTCCACATTACTCTGATTGGTCACAGAAAGCAGAGAGGAACAATAAATCTCTCAGTTCCTCCTGGTGCAAATGTCTGAGATATTGTCAGAAGCAAAATGTATGGGAGGTGGGGGGACTGTGGGTCAGCAACTTGGTGGGGGGAAGGGATGGTTTCTACTAGGGTAAGGCAGAAAAACCCTGTCACTGAGTTTAAATTAACCGACTCTGCCCGGAGGGGAGCCCTGGTCTTTGTGTGGTTGATTAATGTCATTCCTGTAAATGCAGCCCTTCAACAAGGGGCCTAACCCGCTGAGCAGGAGGCTTGGAGAACACTGAGCCTCCCACGCAGGGTATCAGCCCGGCTGAGTGCCTCTGAACAGGGCTGAAGAAGAGAAAGCTGCGGCCCCAGAACACAAGTGCTGTAATTAGATTTCAGCTATCTGTCCCCCGGAAGGAAATGCTGGAGGCCGTCCGAGGCGCCATCCCCTCCTGGCCTCACCGCTGCAGAGAGCAGCAGTGTATAAATCCAGCCCCTACCTCTCCTCACTCAGCTGGCTGGGCACCGTGGCTGTCAGAGCACTGAGTTAGACCTTTGGGCCTGAAAAGGAAAAATGTCCAGACGCAGATCTGAAATCCCTGGAGGGATTGGAGCAAGGTGCCCAGAGAAAACAGGACTTAGCTTGTGGTCCCTCACGCTTACCTGAAAATGCTGATGGCACCAGGCAAGCCGTCAGCCCTTGGTTAATGCATCAGTGGAATGGGTTTCGTAGCTGCCGGCACGTGCCCCGTAACAGACCCAGCACACATTTCCCGCCTACTCTTCTTGTTGGCAGGAACATCGCACCATATGCTGAGTGTGGAAGGGAAACCCAGAGGGAATGTGTGTGATTTGAAAACTTGTGTGGTATATTTATGTCAATCGCTAATGTGTTTCCATAAATGCATTTTGGGGACTTTGAGAGGCATCCCGAGACCACTCAGTAAGTCAAGGCAGCTGTTTCTGGGGCATGCGACCTATTCTGACACCAAGACAGGGCTATTGTTTTCCAGGTGCAAGCTCGATCACTTCTGCAACCCTTTGTGTATTCCCCCCCGGGGTTTACCTGGAAGAATTTAATCTTGCAGCCACTCCAAAAAATAGCAAAAAGCATCCCTGAAACCCTTCCTCTGGAGCCAGTCTCCAGGGGCGGCAGAGAAGGGGAAAGCCTTTTTGTTTTTAATCCCAGGACCAATAAAATCAGAGGTTGATGTTTATACATCACAGGGTGGCTGTTTTGAAAGAGAAATAAAAGTAAATAATGAAACCTTGGGAAAAAAATGGACTCTCTGGAATGGAACCAAGAACAAGCTCTTGCTGTTGACCTTTCGGTTAAAGCCACATAATGCGACTTATGTCATCCCTTCCACATATACGATTTTATTGGTTTGCTGGGAATTTAGGCTTAAGGGAAATTGCATATTGGATAAGTAAAATGCTCAGGTCTTCTTATTGCCAAATGAAGTGTTACAAAATACAAGGGGAAAAAATGGCCCTCCCCTCCAAGAGCTTATATCCAGGGGTTCTACGATTCTCCAAAGACATTTTCAGGTTAATAGCTAAAAACCCATGACTAACGATTATCTTCATTAAGAGCATTTAGGATCAGAATGGTGCTTTTTCATCCTTCAAAGGTGTTAACATTTTCCTTCTTCTACATCTTAACAATTTTAAATAAATAAATACTTGTTGAGGTGATTACTTAATGGAGCGAGTGATTTGTATTTCTCTTTTGACGGCAGAGCTATACCCGTGCACCTGTTAGCATCTGTGAGTTTTCCTGAAAGGTTTATTGGAGAATGGGTTACATTAAGAATAGCCAACTATTGCTGGTATTTGTTGCCAACGTTTTCCCAATGTCTTTACTGTTTAATTTAGTTTGGGGGGAGGGGTCATGAGCTCTTCTGGTTTTACAAACTGAAGTTTCCATTGTTGCAGGATCACAGCTGGCTGGTTTCATAGTGACTATTCTTTGTAGTCAGTGAAGCCCCAACATTCCTGCCCAGGTCGTGTGCCCAGGTTCTTGTTGCTCACGCTCTCCTGTCGTCTCTCTCACAGGCATCAACAGGAAGGTTGTGTACTCCCTGGCGGACTCAGCCGGCGGGGTCTTCTCCATTGACAGCTCGTCGGGCATCGTCATCCTGGAACAGCCGCTGGACCGGGAGCAGCAGCCTTCCTACAACATCAGCGTGCAGGCCACTGACCAGAGTCCCGGACAGTCCCTGTCCTCTCTTGCCATCGTCACCATCACCGTCCTGGACATTAACGACAACCCTCCTGTGTTTGAGAGGAGGGACTACCTGGTGACAGTGCCTGAGGACACGTCTCCAGGCACTCAAGTCCTTGCTGTTTTTGCCACCAGCAAAGACATTGGCACCAACGCTGAGATTACTTACCTCATCCGGTCTGGGAATGAACAGGGGAAATTTAGCATCAACCCAAAGACAGGTGGGTAAATAGGGGTGAATAGCAACCTGTCCAGAATTCAGAGCTTCATTCTGTCCTGCTCCTCCTCCCAGCACTTTCACCCAGCCGTTCTTTTTTTTTTGAGACGGAGCCTCAAGTTATCCCCGGGACCACAGGCACCCACCACAATGCCCGGCCATTTTTTGGTTGCAGCCATCGTTGTTGTTTGGCTGGCCCGGGCTGGATTTGAACCTGCCACCTTAGGTGTACATGGCTGGCACCTTAGCCAATTGAGCCACAGGCGCCGAGCCTCACAGCCGTTCTTGATGAGCCACTCTTTCCTCCTCCTCTCTCCTTTACAGTAGAAACAAATCTTCTGCTCTCAGGGCTCACAGGCAGACTCCCTCCCTCCAGCACTCTGCTCCCAAGGTTGGCCACTACTAAATTTAAGCTCTTAGCTGTGTGCTTACTTGGCAAATAACTAGTCCCTGGGCTGTTTCCAGGATTTGTAGGTGGGAGTGCTTGGGGGCCTGGATGGCAGTAGGAAATTGTATTTGTATTCCAAGTATAGAGTTTGTTTGTTACTCTCTTTTCTATTTGCTGTTTTACGTAAATCTTACGTACACGGATTGGGAAGCACTCCTGAAGCCAAGCCTCCACTAACCACTGCCCACACATAGACTAGCCCTTCCTGGTCCCCTGCCAGGGCAGACCTCAGCGAGGGCTTTGCGTGGTTAGATGCAGTATTCGCAGCCCAGAACCCCAAGTAGCCTCTTACCAGTGGTTTGGAACCAGTGCGGGGCCCCTCCTGGTCAGAACACCCCTTGCTCACCACACCCTTTTCAATATCTGGAGGAATGTGTAGTATCACCTGGAGAAAACGTGTCTGGAAAGAAACCAAAAGAAGGACGGTAGGACTCTCAGGCTTTCTTCTTATATGTGAGTTGATAAATATCCGAGGGGCTCAGGGCAAATGAAGATATTAATTCAGAAAACCAGTTGGGATGTTCCTTGAAGAGTAAACATACTCATGCTTGTCCTTTCATAGAGGGTTTGGATTTTATTGCAAAGCCCTTCAGTGTATATTCTCGTGTGTTTACCAATTCCCTTATGAAAGTCAAGGCAGCTCTCATTCTGCAAATAAGAAAGATGAGTCTCTTGCTTCTTCCCGACTTTGGAATTGCTTTCCTTATCACTCGAAGAGTGTGCACCCATTGAACAAGGAGGCCAAGGAAGTTCATTATCCTTTGGACAGTCCAGTAAATGCAAATAAGAGACTATCATAATTAGCAATGTGTATTTAAGATTGGCAAATGCACCAGGTTCTCATTCAATCATTTAGTATTTTTCATATTTTCCATGTGAGAAAAACAGAACTTCAAAGAGGTTAAATAATTTCCCCCAATGTCTACTGTTTGTAAGTGGGTTATACAAGACTTGAACTCAGATCTTCCTGATCTAATCTTGATATCACGTAATACTGCTACACTGTGGGGCTGCAAAAAATCCAAGAGATATAATCTGGCCCTTAAATATGATTTAAGAAGGTGGAAATACTGATGGAGGAACTGAATTAGCATCTTCTCCCAGCAGTAACTCTGTTTATTAAGGTCAGTACTTCAAATTAAAATGTATGGGGATTTCCCTTCTGTAAATACGCCTTACACTGTCTAGTTATGGTCGTGGTATATGTACATCATGGGAAGCGGTTAAGTAGTATTTAGATTTGGCACCTGCTAACAAGACTGGGATGCAAAGTAAAGCACCAGGAGTAGAAAGCACTAAGAAATTATGGGGAGAAAGAGGCTCCTGTTACAGGTCTGACTTCTGTGTTTCACCGAATGTGAAGGCGCCTATTGGCAGTCTTGGCAGCTAGAGAAGGTGCCTGCCCAGAAACGTGAAGAGATGTAACCTCGGCAGTCCTAATGATTGTTTACCAGGTGGGAGCAAAGTCAAAGCCCTTGAGAAGTGCCCTGCGGTCAATATGATGACCACTTGCAGAATGCAAGAGTGGGCCACCTCACTAGAAGGGCTAGAAATTGAGGGTGAGGCACTAACAGAGCCCTCCTAGAGGTGGCGCCCAGCTGGCCACTTTGATTCATTCTCCTTGCTTGATTTAAACAACTCTGTGACGTGAGCATTATCTTCTCTGCCCTGTAGTTGTGGGTGCTGAATTCATACTTAATATTTGTCCACTGAGTTCCTGTTCTATTATGTCAAGGTACCTAGAGATTTCCAAGCTCTTTGCCTTCTGCGTACCATGATGGTTTCAGATAAGCATGTTATAACTTGGCAAGGCACCTTTGCAGTTAATTCACCTCAGGGAGGTCAGTAAGTATTTATTTGTGAACAAGGATTGGGTCATACAATCACATCTATACAGCTCATCCCTGGTCTTCCTGGGTCCACCTGAGGAATTGGAAGACATTTTCTTGTCCCTACTCCCTAGTTCCATGAGAGTAGACCATGCCAGAGATTTTCAGACTCTTTGAAAGATTTTCAGGGACTGTTCCATGGACATGCAAAGTCTTCTCCATTTCTTCAGGGTTGTGTTTGATAGATGGCTGCGCCTTCACTGACAGCATTAATCGAACTTCTGGAATGCTTTCAGTAAAGCATTAAACAAACAAATTCCTGGATACCTAAAATTCTTGGCTGGACGCAATGCTATAAATATTGCCACAATTATAGAACTGCTGAACAATGTTTCTTTCCTAATCAAATCTAAAGTTCCCCATTTTTCTTCAAAGGGGGTATTTCTGTCTCTGAGGTCCTGGACTATGAATTATGCAAAAGGTTTTACCTGGTGGTGGAAGCCAAAGATGGGGGCACCCCAGCTCTCAGCGCCGTGGCCACCGTGAGCATCACCCTCACGGACGTGAATGACAACCCCCCCAAGTTCAGCCAAGACATCTACAGCGCCGTCATCAGTGAAGATGCCTTGGTGGGGGACTCTGTCATTTTGGTAGGTGCCCAAGGGGAGAATGAGGGTTTAGATGGTCAGGACTAAGCATCCTCAACAGAGTGAAGAAGTGAGCAAAGTTTATGTTGGATTTTCTTCACAGTTTCCCTTTCAGTTTTCATTTGTCCCCAAGAATGCTCGTCAGGCACTGGTCTTTGAATGGCTCTTTATGTATATTAGAAAGAATCTGACAGGTTAATTTATATCAAGGTGTAACTGACTGATAATCATTTATCTCCCAGGAGCGTATATTTTCAAGAAAACGAAAGAGACCATGCAATGAATTTTTAATGATGGTTCCTAGTAGCTTATAAACTTAGATGACAGGTTATTAGTAGGAAGAATATGATGGTGTTTTACTTTGCTTTGTTTTTTTGAGATCATTCACACAGCGTGGTAAATATAGTTAATAGTGTATTGTACATTTCAAAATCACCAAGAGTAAATTTCAGATGTTCTCAGTACAAAGAAAGATAGGTATTCGGGGTGATGAATATATTAATTAGCTAGACTTAATTATTCCACATTGTATTCATAAATAATAACATCACTTGGTATCCCATAAATATATGCAACTATAATTTGTTAAATTATAATTAAAAAATTATTAGGTTTCTAAAGATAGAATAAAAATCCCTCTCCCCTCCCCCTGCTATATACACAGCTAGACACACAGAGTAGGGCAGCTTATACATGGGAGCAAGTTCAAGATGGAGTGGTCATTGTTAGAGGAGCCTTTCCAGAAGGAATTTTTTTCTAATAACAGAAAAGCTGTGTGTTCTGAGAACTCAGATTCTCTTAGACCACGGATTGCACTGTGGAAACCGTGAGTCTCATCCTCATTGTTCTTACCCATCCCTAGGCTGGACAGGTCCTTTCCACCAATCTCATGGCATCTCGGGTTATGGGTGGCCGCAGCTCTCTGCTGGATGACAGTGCATTCCTCATACATCAGAGGGACTTCCCAGGCCCTCTCTCCTCCTAGCATAGTAGAGACCATTTTCATGCATAAAAATCTCAGCATTACCAACATGGCCAGCCGGCAGTAGGCAGTATGTTTGCCGAGTGGGAGTGGGGACTTTCTTGAGCTTCCTAAACATGGAAATGGATAGGTACAGAGAATGCTTGCCTTGGGCAATTTTATTTGCAAAATTGGGAAAGAATCAGGAAGGCATCCCTACCAGTTAGCTCAGGGCTCTACTCTTACTTTCTCAAGGGCTAAAGAAAATCAGGCCTAACAAGCATCAGACTGTAGAGCGGTAACAATTAACATTGAAATAAAATGGGGTTCCAGTCTTGTTGCTGGCTTCTTTCAAGCCCACGCATCATCCCCTGTGCTGGGGTGATCATGGGTATTGGGGAACAGAGCACCTGAGGAAAATATGGGAGCTGCTCCCCCTTAAACAGACCTGTGACCCTAAGAATCAGCCTTTTCTCTGTCTCTTATGTCATGTCGCTGCTTTGCTTTGCTTGTTTTTTCTGTGAAGCTAATAGCAGAAGATGTAGACAGCCAGCCCAACGGACAGATTCATTTTTCCATTGTGAGTGGAGATCGGGACAATGAATTTACTGTGGATCCTGTTTTGGGACTTGTGAAGGTCAAGAAGAAATTAGACCGGGAACGGGTAAGCTAGTTTCAGCCAGCTCCTTTCCCACCCAGATCCTCCCTTCCCTGGAATCAGGGGCCCAGGCTCCATGAGTATTAACAGAATGGTTCTCCATTCTAAGTAGTGAATAAACAAGGGTGGGCTGAAAAACGCAGCATGAAGGGTTGGGGACAGGCCTTTGAAAGAATTTTCTGCCAATAGTGGATGTTTGCAATTTCTCACGTATAGCAGCTTTAAAGAAAAGGCAAAAATGTGTCTTTCTAGATGGTTTGAAGTTCAGTCCTTCTGAGAGGAAAGGAACAGAAAGGCACCTCCAGGGTTGATATGCTGTGGCCCTGTTTGATGAGCAATGTAGTCCTAGATTAGCAGATACAAAAGGATCACCCAAAGGCATTTAGGTCAGAAAGAATGATTCAGAAAATTCCTGTGTTCCAAGTTTCTAAACATTGTCTTTCTTGACCAAAATATGTGTCTTCAAAGGGAAATTAAATATGGAAATGCCATTTGCACTGAACAAAGACCCAGAGCTGCGATTCTTTTTCTTTTTTTAATTTTTATTTCAGATCCATGTGAGGGTACTAACAATTAGGTTACAATGTTTACATTTGTTAGGTAGAGTCCCTGTTGCAGAGCTGGGATTCAATCCGGGGTGTTTTTGTCCTCAACGGGACATTTAGCAAAGTTGGGAGACATTTTTGGTTGTCATAACTGGGCTGGGGGTGACAATGACTCTTACTGGATAAAGGCCACCCCTCACAGGTCATCTCCAGCAACAAAGCTCCAAGTGTCAGTGGCGCCAAGGTGGAGAAACCCTGGGGGCGGGTGGCGCGCAGAATCAAAGGGAAGATGGTTGATGTTTAACAAAGCACAGCCTGAGCCTGCATTTCCTTGGCGGGTGTCCGGAGGCAGGAAGTGCTGCATTTCTTTACTGTGACCACTTTGTGCCTTGGCAGGTGTCCGGATACTCCCTGCTTGTTCAGGCTGTAGACAGTGGCATTCCTGCAATGTCATCCACTGCGACCCTCAACATAGATATTTCTGACGTGAATGACAACAGCCCTGTGTTCACACCTGCCAACTACACCGCTGTGATTCAGGTACACAACTCCTGCCTGCAGGCATCGTCCTTATGCATTCAGCTCCCTTCCTCTGCTAGGGTTTCCCTCATCACTGTTTACTGTTACTATTACTTATTGTCAGCTCATCCCTTGATAGGGCAGGTATGAAAAGAGCCTGATTCTTCTATCAGGACTGACTGATAAATGTGGGTAAGAGCTGTTGAGGACCAGGGTCTTTCAAGTGCCGGGCTCCTGTATACGTGCACCACCTATTCCCATCCGAGCCCTGTGAAGTGGGAGGTGCGTTGGCTCCCACTTTATAGTTGAAGGAGCTAAGGATTTGTGAGGTGAAGTCATTCACCCAAGATTATGCAGCTGGTAAGTAGCAGAGTTGGGAATTTGAACTTGGGTCTACCTTCTGCAAAAAATACTCTTTCCACAATGACAGGCTGCCTTGAAGAGACTTTGTGCTGTTCTGGCAGAGGAGGGAGATTGATATATAGCATCTCATCAGTCAAAGGGGGATCAAGCTTCAGGACAGAGCTGCTACTCATTAAAATTAATCTTCCACAAGTGATTTGTTTAGCACTTTAAGTCTACCTGCTCTTTAGAATTATAATGCAGGATAGATAGCTAAGTGCTGGTTTTCTGCTGTCTGAGAGAATGACTCTTCTTCCCATCTGTCTTTTATTCAGAAGATATTTTGTGGGCACAGTACTGGTCCTGAGCTTCCCCTATTTCCCAGTATTTCTAGAGGAAGCTGGAGAGCTAACTTTAGGAAGATCAGAAATCCAGCCCAGGAACAGGGTCAGTGTGGAGGGCTTAGAGAAGGCAGGGATTGAGGTACGTGTCTTGGAGGGCCACAGCATTCTAGACAATCAGCTCTTGCCTGATCCAATTTGGCCTCAAATCCACCCCCAGGGAGTCTCAGGGTTCTGTGGGGAGAAGGTAAGATGAGGTGGGCCAGGTCTGGGGAGCCCTTTTGGGATGACTTTGAGGACTTTGGGTCTGGCCATCCATAACTGGCCTGCCCCCCTTCCCAGTGCCGCTGAGCTGTCTCGTAATCAGACGAGGAGGCAGCTACCTGTCTGTCCCCCTCCCTTTGTAAGGGAAATCCGATTTCTTCCTTCCCTGGTTTTCCCCTCCTCTCTGAGGCTTTTCCTGGCAGCTGGGCATTCTGACCCCCAGCCTGGTTCCACAAAGCTTTGCCGAGGATCTGCATCTGTCTCCATTTCTCTTTCTCTCCCTGACCATGCTGTCCACAAGGATGCTCACTGCCCCTCACCACTGTTTTCAGGCTCCAGAACGAAATGGGCTCTGCCCACTCAACATTTGGTTTTATGATACACATCCATCAGCTGGACAGACTGTTTTCAGATGCACATCAGGAAGGCAGCACTGAAAGGCCTAGGAGGCTCGGCTGTGAGCAATGGCCGGGTCCCTTGTCTACAGGGCTGGGCCAGCCTGTATTGCGTTACACTGTCTTTCCCAGACAGTGACCCTGAGGGCCACATTCTCCCTCTGTACCTCTCTTCTACAGAGGAAACGGCCTTTATCAAGTGAGCAAACAAATCAATAAATCTTCTGTTTTGTGTGGTGCTGAGTATGTTGTCAGTGCAAGGCAGTAAATCTGACTGGTCTGAGCTCTCCCACGGCTGCTCCAGAGAGAGGTGTCTTCTTCTTGATAACCAAAGGGCACTTCAGAGCAAGAGCAAAATCACAGGTCTTTGCCGTCCCTCCTGCTTCCTCTTTTCAAAAGCGTGCCTCCCTTTTTCTGACACAGAATGACATCTTTACCCCAAAGGGTGGTTTTCATAATGTTGATTCATAAAATGTGAGTGGATTTGCCCTTCAAACTGTAGTGTATCAGCGTTTCCGTCTTAGAGATCTGACTTCCCAGTCCTGCCTCGGTGTCATCAGGGGGTCTGAACTAACCGCCTCAGGCCCAATCCATGGGAACACTGAAGTTTGAACAGAGCAGGGAAGGGGCACGGGTGCCTGAGCTGCAGAGGCTTTAGCTCAGCATTTTCAAAGGGATCACCGCCTTTGACCCCAGAGGGAGCTTTGTATTCCCATTTTGGGGCATAGAGAAGTGCAATAAAATAATGTTTATATTATCACAGCAGGGCTTCCAAAAATCCTCACAAAGTTAAGGATTCTCTTTCTCTTCCTTCACAATTTGGGAAGCATCTCACCCCCTTTTTGTTCCTAAAGAAACAAGGTGAAACTGTGATTTGGAGAGTGGGGTATAAAGCCCCATTTTCCACAGGGCGTATTGACTGGGAAGTTGCCAGGATGCTCCCCCTCCCCCACCAAAGCCCGGTGTTGTGAGGTGACCTCAGCATTGGGCCTTAGTGTAACCATGCTGCGGGCAAGTGTGAGGAACCCTTTCAGGTCATCTCAGAGCGTCGCCAGCCCACCCAGGACAAGCTTCTACCCAGCACCATCCTTGGAACCTGTAAGCCTGTTAGCTTGAAGTCCCTGTGTCCTCACCTGCAGAGGACTGTCTCACGGGCAGTTGTGGGGGGCAGCAAAGTCTGGGAACCACAGTGCTCACAGAAGCCGGCATGTTTTCAAAGGACAAGATGATATCACAGGGAATCCCTTCCACAGAAAGCCCTCTTTCCCAGCTCAGCACTCTCAGCCGGTAATGATGGTTTCCTTTTGTTCTGTTTGTGTTTTTTTCTAACGTGCAGAGAAGTGTAATTTTATCTTCCTTTCTATTATACTCTCTTATACAGGAAAATAAGCCAGTGGGCACCAGCATCTTGCAGCTGGTGGTGACAGACAGAGACTCCTTTCACAATGGGCCTCCCTTTTCATTCTCTATTTTGTCGGGAAACGAAGAGGAGGAGTTTATGCTGGACCCTCACGGGATCCTGCGGTCGGCCGTGGTCTTCCAGCACACGGAGTCCCCGGAATACGTGCTGTGTGTCCAGGTACGACACCGTGCTCTGCTCACATCTTCTCTTTCATGCTCGTTTCCGGCCCCTTTGGTTCTTCTTTCTTTGTTGAGCAAGTCAACATAATTCATTACCACGCAGGAATGTTCTCCTTTTAATCTCTAATTCAATTTCACACCAATAAAAGCGGCCTCTGTGTGTGAAATTGAACAGGAAGGAGAGGAAGCGGCTTTGTTCAGGAAGGACGTTCCTGCAGGGTGTGCCCAGGAGACAGTCACTGGGCTTAGCTCTGCATTCGGAAATTTCCTGTGCCTCTAATTGACCCTCCAAAGACAACTCATGGGTCAGTTCTTGCTCTTTGGTAATGAGTATTATCTGCCACATTACCCCACCTGGGGAAACTACTGATCTCTGTCTTAATGAGATTTAGCCCTATCATGCCTGTGCTGGGCAGGCTTTCCCTGGTGAGGCGGAAGGGACCCAGGAGCCACCGCCTCCCGGCAGTTCGGTTCCTCAGGGTCACTGGCCTGTGTGACGTGGAAGACGACAAAGAGGCCACCGCGGCAGGTGTGTCAGGGGATGGCAAAGCGGGAAATGGGTCCCTGCATATAAACTTTATAAATACCAAGATTTCGATCTCATTTACAAAACTGAGTGACTGTTTCTGCCCGCAGAGGGCAACCTAGACTCATTATTAATGATGGCAGTAATAACAATAGTAATTCTTTATATTGGTACAACAGTGACTCTTGTATATATTATGTTATCTCTCCTCCTAAGTTACCACTTATTCTACCCCATGAATCCTTCCAAATTAATGGCTGCCAGCTTTCAGCACAGCAGTGAACGCTCCAGCTGCTACCTGCTCTTCCAACACTATTATGTAAATAATTTGTTATTAATATTTTTGTTGAGACAAGGTCTCATGATGTTGCCCAGGCTGCTCTTGAACTCCTGGCCTCAAGTAGTCCTTGAGGTGTGGCCTCCCAAAAGGCTGGGGTTACAGGCCACCATACCTAGCTGTAAATCATTTTATATTGCAGCCTAGGTGCTCAGAGCAAGGAGGGATTTCCAGTGCTCTCACAGAAACTATTCCAGTTCTTTAGATACCCTCTCTGGTTGTTAGGGAGCAGATTTTCCAAAACATCTCAGGTTTTGGAATCTCCATGAAGAGCTCTTCCCCCCCTCGTCTTTTATATTAAAATGCCACCAAGTCCTGTGTGCGGTTCCTTCACAAGGCCCCTGTGTGCACCCCTGCCATACCCTGTGCCACCCCACCCCCAGGGTCCTGCTGCAGGACCCTCCTGGGTGAATGGTCCAGCTTTAGCCTTAGATTCCTCTGACCCTTTCCTAAACCCTTCCCAGATTAAACATCCCACTTTGATGCCATCGTTCTCCTGAACCAGGGATCAGCAAACTGGCCAAATCTTGCCCTCAGCCCATTTTTAGAAATAGAGTTTTATTGGAACCTGGACTCACTCCTTCACTCACACACTCCCTGTGACCCCTCCCGTGCTGTAAGAACAGCCGGCCGTAGTTGCGATAGAGACGGTGTAACCTGCAAAGCCTGAAACATTTATTGTCCAGCTTTCGTCAGAAAATGTTTGTCGGTGCCGGACCTCAACTAAAACTACATATGGCGTCCCAGTGTCTCAAAACACACAGGCCCTACAGGCTGGGTTTGGGCGCCAGACTTTCAAATTTGGAATTTCAGAGCCTTTCAGCAGATACCACTCTCCTGTCCTTCTTTGGCCAAAGGCTCATTTCTCTGTCACCTTATACCTGGTGGCCTCCTGCCTTTCTGTCATCTTCTGTGGCTTCTAAAGTCCAAACTCATCACCATCCTCTGGGGCCCTCCAAGTTCAACCTGATTTATTAAACTTATCTCCTCCTACATGAATTTTCCATTGCGGTGTCTCCGGCTCCTGCCCTCCATCAAACAAACGATGAGATGATGGTAATAACAAAAATCACGACACTCACAGGCGCCATCGTGTACTAAGCATGTCTATGGGTTAAGTACTTTGCAATCACTCTCTCTTTCCATTCTCATAATACAAAAACCTGTGAGGTAGATACGACTATTCTCCTCATATTAAAGGTATGAAAATCAAAGCCCAAAGAAGGTAAGTAACTTACTCATGGGTGGCAGAGACAGGATTCAAACACAGGTCTGTGTGATGCCCAGGCTTTTGCGCCGTCTTCCACAGACAAGGACATGTCTCCCCAGGTCCCCCCAGGCCTGCAGGGTCCATGCAGCCCCACATCCGCAGACCTCTGCCCTTTGACCCTGCTCACCAGAGTCCAGTACTGAGGCAAGTACTCAGGAAAGACCTGGGGCCCGAGTGATGCTCCCGTTGATTCTTACGTGAAGAGGTATTTCACAGGCTACTTATTTTTTTCCTTCAGCGTGTCTTTTGTTATTCTAAACCTTGCTGCGGTCAAATCCCACTCAATGTTGTTTCTTAAATGTGCAGAAAGGTGCTATCCGGGCGGGGTCAAAAGGAAGGAATCCAACCAAGGACAAAGATCTCTCCTCCAACACTCCACAAAGCTTCCCCTGGGGTTCTGGCAAAATTAAAGCAAAGCCAGCCCGTGGTGGGCACATTGTGTCTAGCGGGCCTCTGGCCTCCTCCCTTTTACTGTGTTGACACATTTTATTGACCGTGGCAGATTGTACATATGGGATGGAAGGTGATAAATCACTCCTCTTCCTTAAATCCACATCCTCAGCTTTTATCAGAAGGGATGGAGAAAACCCAATGTGGTGAGAGGTGAGGCGTCTTCTAGTAGAGATTTTTCTTTAAGTTATTCTGACTGTTTTCGTAGAACATTGCCTTTCTCCCCTCCCACCCCTTGTTTTTTTTTAGGCAAAGGACTCCGGCAAACCCCAGCAAGCTTCTCGCTCCTTCATCCGTGTTCGCGTCATCGAGGAAAGCACCCACAAGCCCACAGCCATCCCCCTTGAAATCTTCATTGTCACCATGGAGGATGACTTTCCCGGTGGGGTCATTGGGAAGATCCACGCCACAGATCAAGACATGTATGATGTACTCACGTTTGCGCTAAAATCAGAGCAGAAAAGCTTGTTTAAAGTGAACAGTCACGATGGGAAGATCATCGCTCTCGGCGGCCTAGACAGTGGCAAGTACGTCCTGAACGTGTCGGTGAGTGACGGCCGCTTCCAGGTGCCCATCGACGTGGTCGTGCACGTGGAGCAGCTGGTGCGCGAGATGCTGCAGAACACGGTCACCATCCGCTTTGAGAATGTGTCCCCCGAGGACTTCGTGGGGCTGCACATGCGCGGCCTCCGGCGCGCCCTGCGGAGCGCGGTGCTCAGCCAGAAGCAGGACAGCCTGCGCGTCATCAGCATCCAGCCCGTGGCGGGCACCGGCCAGCTGGACATGCTGTTCGCCGTGGAGATGCACAGCAGTGAGTTCTACAAGCCGGCCTACCTCATCCAGAAGCTGTCCGGCGCCAGGAGACACCTGGACAACGTCGTGCGCATCTCGGCCATCCTGGAGAAGAACTGCTCAGGGCTGGACTGCCAGGAGCAGCACTGCGAGCAAGGCTTGTCGCTGGATTCCCACGCGCTCATGACCTACAGCACGGCCCGCATCAGCTTTGTGTGTCCGCGCTTCTACAGAAACGTGCGCTGCACCTGTAACGGTGAGTGCGGGTCCCGGAGTCCCCACCTGCCTCCCGGAGTCCCCACCTGCCTCCTGGAGTCCCCACCTGCCTCCGGAGATAGAGGAGTAGACTGGGGGCACGCATACACTCATTCACTTATTCCTCTCAATGTTAAGTGACCACCTACTGCAGGAGTGAACTCCCACCGCACTGTGGCTCAGGCAACGCACCCACAGGCCAGCACACATGATGAGTATTTTCAGGAGAGGTAGCAAGTCCTGGGAAGGTTTCCTAGAGAAGTGTCCTCTTGAATGAGATAAAAGGCAAGTTGAAATTAAGGGAGGGGAGGAAAGAGAGTGTTGCAGGCAAGGGGCAGCCTCGGGTGGCCCAGGGCCAGGAGAAGAACCTCCACAGAGGGGAATGAAAGAGCTTGCCTCTGGCCGGCAGGGGTGGGCGAGGATGAAGGACAAGACTTGAGAGCAGGCCCAGTCCACACAGGGGCCGTTAGGCAAGATGAAGAATGTAGATGTTATCTCAAGGCAGGGGAGCAGAATGATGCCAAGTGAGGAAGTGGCAGGCTCAGATCTGTCTTTCACAAAGGGCCTGGTAGCTGCAGAGGGGAATGGATTAGAGGGGCCAGGCCAGAAGCAGGGAGACAAGTTAGGAAGCTGTTCCGGAAGGTGAAGGCAGTTTGATTTGCTCCAGTGAAAAACAGGGGTAGATGTCAGGGAGCACAGCCAGAGGATGGATTCAGAGTGGCAGGGACAGAATGGCTCATGTTTGTTGATGTAACTGGAGTCACCGAAGCTCGGCCTTTACTGGTCAAAGGTCGTAGCTGCACATGCCCACAGTGGTCACTGAGAAGCATTGCTCTCTCCCTCTTTTCCTCTCTTTGACATATGAAGCCATAAATCCACTGCCTTCTTCTAAGAAAATTGCACCCAGAGTTTTTCTAGCCAATTTGAACTTGGTCCAAAGGGACCGTGCCCAGAAGGAAAGGCCATTTGTAAAACATTCCTTTAGGTAATTGGGTACAGGCAGGGCCCTTGGCCTCTTCCCTTGTGGAAAGTTCTTGGTTGCAGTTTGCAGAATGAGCTCATCAGAGGGAGGCCATAGGGGTCACAGCTCCCAAGAGGTACTGAGACAGACTCCCCAGCCCAGAAGAGTGCCAGCTGCTTGCTCTGTGGTTCCAGTGAGTCCTGCTTGTGTTCTCATCAGGTAGGTGCAGGGATGTCCAGTCTTGTTGAATATGTAAATTAGCTGCAGAGTGACTCAAAGCATACATGGTAGGTGGAATGCACTTCTCCCAGGTGTTACCAGCATGCCGGATTTATAAGTGCCAGCTTTCTGGGCCTTCCCAATATTTCCTTTGTAGACAAACTGATTCATATACCAAAACTCTACCAGGAACTTCAGACAGGGCTCAGAAGGAGTTCAGGGTAGGCTAGACCCTGCGTGCAGAAGAAACTACACCACCTAATTAATCCTTGTACTCTGAAGTATTCATTTATTCCAGAAAAAAATCTGTGGAGGCAGCACGTCCTAGACACTGAATATTCAAAGTAGAAAAAATAGTCCCTGCCCTTAAGAGCTGACAATTGTGAAGTCAGTTTATAAATAGCTGCTTGCTTTAATGGAACTATAATAAATACTAGGGCATAGAAAATACAGAGCCCCTCCTAAGAATTTTCTGTGGCATATGTTCACAGAGACCACCTATGTGCTGGGTCTTTGGGGATGAGTATGAGTGTATCAGGAAGAGTCGGGCGGGAGAAGGCTTTGCAGGATGTTTTAAAGGAAGAATTTAGATGGGGAGTTTTTTTGGGGGGTTAAAGGGCTCACTGTCTGTTTTGTGTAAGACACGAATGTTCTACATTCACTAAGTTACAAGATGAAGTCCCTGCTTGTGACACCAGTGCTTTAGCCTCTACATACCTTTCTGCTCCTAGTAAACCTAGAATGCCACAGCTTTTTGTGAATCATCTCCCAGAAATCCCAAAAGGAGGCCTTCTTGGTTTGAAAAGCCAGTATTTTCTAGCCAGACATTATGGTGGGCACCTGTAGTCCCAGTTACTAGGGAGGCTGAGGCAAGAGGATCTCTTGAGACCAAGAGTTTGAGGTTGCTGTGAGATAGGGTACCACAGAACTCTACAGAGAGCAAAAAAGTGACACTCTGTCTCAGAAAAATAAATAAATAAAAATTCGAAAAAACAAATGTAAAGCCAATATTTCCTTGTTAAGAGCTTTTGCATACTCAGGCTAAGGTCCCAGCCTCTTCTCACCTTTAAGTCACTCTTACAATTAACGTATAAAATAAAATTCAAGATTTTTGGTGGTAAAAGGAGCTCAGGAGGTCACCTGGCCCAGTCCTGTCTTCGGCAGGTAAGTCTGCATGGTAGTCTCCATTATAGATGTGGCAGCTGTGTGCCCTGCCCAGGGCCCTTCAGCTAGTGAGAGTAGCATGCTGATTCAGTAAAGGGTCCTCTTGGGGCCAGTTACCTGCATGTTAATGCCAAGGACTCTTCATTTTTCTTCTGTGCTGTGTGCCCTGTCAGAATAGTCATACACAGTCATGTGTGGCATCGTGATGTTTTGCTCCGTGAGTGACCACATATATAGCAGTGGTCCCACAAGATTATAGTGGAGCTGAAAATTTTCTAATGCCTTGTGATGTCACAGCCATTACAATGTCAGCTCAGTGCATTTCCTCGTCTATGTTTAGACATTACGGAAGTATTTACCATTGTGTTGCACTTGTGGCCCTGAGTGTTTGTTAACCCAGGAGCAATGGGCCATAGCACAAAGCCTATGTGTGCAGTAGGCTGTTCTGTCTCCGTCTGTGTAAGCACACTCAATGATTGCACAGTGGCGAAATTCCTAACAACACATTCCTCAGAATGTGTCCCATTGTTAAGTGACAATTGATTGTAACCACATTTTCCCAACAGACTGACTGCCAGTCTTACAATATAACCCCAGAAAAGCAGAGCTTAAAATGCCCTTTCCTGAGCCCCAGGCTCACGTATGGATAGTATGTTTAGGGTAGAGCCTGGGAGACCCTAATGTTGGTAGCCAGGAAACCAAACTTAGAGAAAACTCATAGCAAAAATATTTTCGTCTAGGTTCAGGGTGTGAGCTCTTAGTTGTAATAGAGGTAGTTGTTTCATATCATCTAAACTTTTCCCTTAAATAAAAATATAGTGATGGGCCAGGCATGGTGGCTCACACCTGTAATCTTAGCACTTTAGGAGTCTGAAGCAGGTGGATTGCCCTGAGCTCATAGGTTTGAGACCAGCCCAAGCCAGAGCGAGACCCCATCTCTAAAAATAGCTGGGTGTTGTGGTGGGCACCTGTCATCCTGGTTATTTGGGAGGCTGAGGCAAGAGAATCGCTTGAGTTTAAGAATTTGAGGTTGCAATGAGCTGTGATGCCATAACACTCTACTGAGGGCAACAAAGTGAGACTCTGTCTCAAAAAAAAATAAAAGTACAGTGATGCATTGTTAAGGTAAAAATTAGGCATCTTCTCATTTATTAGAAAAGAGAAATGATAAATGTCTTTCCCCAAACACGTAACACACATATACAACTAGGATTGGCAGCTCATGTGTTTATTCTGGGAGGTCAACAGACTCACTCAGAGGACTTTCCACCACTTGGGGGAACAATTAGCACGATGAATAGAGGGAGCCATCTGATCTGGGCGGTGTCATGAGGTTTATCCAAATTTGACCTCAATATTCTATTTTATCCCACCTTCCACTTCATCTTTTTCTCATACAGATTTTTTTTTTTGGGGGG
This sequence comes from Galagoides demidoff, assembly GCA_963574575.1. Classification (NCBI taxonomy): domain Eukaryota; kingdom Metazoa; phylum Chordata; class Mammalia; order Primates; family Galagidae; genus Galagoides; species Galagoides demidoff. Next base: position 28,431 of record CAUYQV010170417.1, read on the forward strand.
GGGCCAATTATCATCATTAGCATCTTGAACGAAAATGCCGAGTTGCTTTAACAAAACGAAAGCAGACTTGAATTTGAGTGTCAAATAAACTCATTAAGTCCCAGCCCCCGTCGAGCATCATATTTGAACAGCATTCAGGAGATAACAAAGCTCTGATATTTTGCAGTGGCTCCTGGTGCATTTCTGGTGTTCCGTGAACATTGTCCTTGCAGTAAGCAAGCCAGACACCAACTTAGAGGATGGGGAAATGATAGGTCTCTACAGGGGAAACAAGAGGAAAGGTGATCAGGGAAGGTCTTGGGGTACGCCTATTGTCTATTTTTAAAATTTTTCTTTTTTTTTTTTTTATTAATTGATTTCTGTGTACATTGATGCAAACATGGGGTACATTATGCTGTTTCATATACAATTTGAAACACCTTCATCAAGCTGGTTAACATAACTTTCATATCATTTGGTTAATCATTGTATCAACACATTTATATTCTAGTTCTAGAAAAGTTCACTTGTACCCTTGTTAGACAGATATATAGG
>CAUYQV010170418.1:0-13511 GCA_963574575.1 Galagoides demidoff
ATCATTGTTGTTTGGCGGGCCCGGGCTGGGGATTTGAACCCGCCACCTTAGGTGTACATGGTTGGCGCCTTAGCCGATTGAGCCACAGGCGCCGAGCCACCCCCTAGCAACTTCTAACATACAATACAGTGTTATTAGCTATGGCCATCATGGCATACATCAGCCCTCTAATGTTCCATAGTGTTTTGCTTGAAATGTTGATGCTATTGCATAAGTTAATGGCTTATGGGCCTTTCTCTCTTGTTAAACCATAAGCTCCTTTAGGCAGACCACATATATCACACTCTTGTGTGTACGTTCCACACTGGCCAAAAGAAATATAGACTTCTTTCTTCAAGTCCAAAGAAATATAGACTTTGGACATAAATTCTTATAGACCTTGACCTGTACCTTCACTCGCAACCTCTGTCGAGGTATTTCTTTCTTTAGGTGAAGCTCATGAGAAAACTTGCTGGACACAAACAGAGGTGAAACTTTCGTGAATAAGGAGACCAGGCACATGTCATCTTTTCATGCAACATGGCATGCTCAACCCACATGTAGCTGCTCTGAAATTGTCAAGATTTCATATTCAAGCATGAACTTGGATCCTTTTAATAGGGTTGACATATTTAACAAAGAAAACAGCGGATGCCTGGGTCAAATAGTAAATAATTTTGTAGTATGAATTCCAAGTATTGCATTTGTATACTTACATTTTATTTAGCCACCCTTCCTACACTATAGTGAGGAAGCTGGAGGTAAGGACGGTCAGGTGAGGTGTTTCCCAACAATTTTTTATAGTGCAAAACAGTTACCTTCTGTGGTCCCCAGAAAATAGGTGCCAGTAGCACCACCTGTCACTGTGACAATAAAAAAGTTTGCCACACTCTTCTTGTTACTCACTATGGGGCAGTGTCATTTTGGTTTGAAAACCATGGGGAGGAAACAGAAGTAGGAATATACTTCATAAAACCAAGAGTCAGAACTCCATGGATGTCACAGTCATACAGAGTGTTAAAAAAAGCACGTAATTTTCATTTTCTGGCTGAAACCTCGGTCACACTTCCCAAGCAAGCCTTGAGGGCAGTCACAGAGATGACTTGCTTTAGCTTGTACATTTGGCAATTTTAACCCCATGAGACTAGATACAATGGTTACCATCCCAGACTTCAGAGCAGCTTAACTTATATCAGGGGATAATAAAAACAGACCAAATCTGAAGCATCAATTATAAATGTGATGATAATTATACCTTCAGCTTGCAGAGCACTTTAAATTTATTTGAGGCACTCTTCTGTCCATTAGCTCATGTGATCATTAGTGTGGTATTTATTACAGATGAGAGAATGGAATGTCTGTCCATTCTATTGTTATGACCAATTTGCAACTTCTGGTACCATCAATTTGAAACCACAAATGGAAGAGTTTCCATCTCCCTTTTTTTGTCTTTCAAAAATCTATCTGTTCATCTATCCATTGCAGGCTTTCTCTTGGGTCTTCTTTATGACTAGCCTTAGAATTCTCATTAATGTCACAGAATATTCTCTTTCCGAGCAACGTAGTTGATCATGCAAACTCAAGGTAAGAGTTTTAAATAAAATGAAATGAAAACAAAGTTGAAAACGTGTGATAAACTCCATTCCTCCCCCAAGCTGTCTGCCCCATGAAGACAACATCTCACTGGCAGCAAAGCTCAGTGAATTTTGAATGAATGAATCAATCAATGAGTGAAGAAACAAATAAACTGAATGAAAGTCTGCTCTAGTTCTAGCTTAATTCTCTTTGAATCTCACTAGCTAATGAAAACTGCTGTTGAAAAGGTCACTTGTTAAAATCATAACAACAGAGGCTAGAGCCAACCCCAAATTAGCTAATACAACTCCATGCAAAAGAACACTTTGCCCAGCATCATCTGAGACAATGACACTTATCCTGTTACGCAACCAAGATACCATAGTCACAGGTGAGAATCCATTCCCTTAATTGACCATCAGGACTACTCTGAGGAAGTGCACTCTTTTCTCTAAGAGAAATTTCTGAATGCAATCAAAACCAATTTCCTTTCATCTGCTTCTCAGTAAATGAGACACAGAGCTCAGAGGTGCCCAGAGAAGTTACTGGCACTTGGTAAATGTTCAACAGCTCTTTGTTCTCTGATCAAAATGGGGGCTGGAGGGAAAGGAGTCAAAATGTCGTCCTCTGTTGGACAGCTGTCATAATGCTTATTGTTTGGGATCTGATTGTTTAAATCAACATCTTCCATTAATTTCTGTTTGTCTCTTAATGGTCATTAAATTCTTAAGGTTCTGATACAGAGAAAAGATAGGTCTGATCTGTCTGCATCCAAGCCAGAGTCCTTCATTCTGTGTTTCAAGTGACTAAATGAATAATAAAAACTACCCTCTATTTTAATTCGATGTGGCTGTCACTTCATAGGTTTATCTCATTCCTTTATTCATCATTTACTCATGATTCCATGCAGCAGGCATTTGCTGTGTGCGCATAGGAGTAGGCATCAAGTGAAGGTTCCATGTACATCTCATTGAATCTTCCCAAGTACCCCACGATGGTCGAATAATTAATACTTTGCTATTACAGGTGACAAAATCGAGGTTAAGGGAGTGGTGGGTTAAAACTCGGCCCTGGCCAAAACAAAACAAAAATGCAAAATAAAAAAATAAATAAATAAAGGAAAAGAAATACGTCTAATGTCACATCACATGCTCAGCACCATGCACTTAGGTGGGGAAAGGCTCAAAATTGATTTGTGTGGATCCAAAATCCATGACTTTTATCTCCATCTCCATGAATAAAAAAAAAAAAAAAGAATAAGGAATGTGTAGGGGGCCAAAGTTACTTAATAGGGAACCTAATCCTCAGTTAACATGTGCCTCTTGAGAAGTTATTAGAAGCTTCTAGTACTTTCCATAGGAGCCTGTGCCTATCCAGACTTCAGGTGGACTTGGAGGGCTCATTATTCCTCTACAGTGGAAGAAAAGACACCAGCACTAATTCTTGCCTTGAAATCTCCCCCCTCCCACTGTACTGTGCACACTCTCTGCATATAACTTCTGAAAATGGCCACATTCCTGCCACAGTAGTTATTAAGTGGGGCATCAAAATACCTTATGCATATTACCAAGGAATGATTTTTCCCAGAAACATATTGTTAATCATGTAATACAATATTAGAAATAGAGAGGAAAAAATTAGGGGGAAAATGCTTTCAGAATTCCCATATAAATGCAGCACAATAAAAATACAGCAGGGTGAGGTGAGCCAATAAAAAGCAGTAGAGAGATGGTAACTAGAGAGAGGGAAGCTGCTTGGGCTTTGTAGAATTTCTCTACCTTAGGGGAGCATGTCCAAATACACAACACATAAAAACACATATTACAAGATAAAATTGAAGAACTTCGTCAATACTGCAAAGCTATCAGAGCTTTCAGAGGAAAAGGGGGGTAGGAAGAAGGAAATGTAGAAGAGACACTAGGAACGGAGAAATGGCTCCATAGAGGGAGGGATTTCTGGTTCTGTGAACTCTCTAATGAGACTTGATAACTGAGGAAAATACAGGCACAAAGCGTGGTGATATTTCTTAAAACAGCTGTCTAGTTTGGAGAGTGAAATGTTCCCACAGCAGCCATGGAACAGCCGTGAAGGTGTGTGGTCCTCATCTCAGGCAGAACACGAAGGTCCAGATGAGGGAACACATGTATGAGAATTACTGGACCCCCAACCCCACATCAAAAACAAGAGAAAGGGCTCAGGGCTCATGAAAATTATACCCGAGTTGTCCTGGTTCTCAATCTAGAAGAAACAATGACAGCTTCTATGTGGGAAGGATTTCCCACATGGTGGCACTGCTGAGAACGTACATGCATCAGCCATCAAACCTCACTTTATGGATGAGTTCACTAATGCTTCAGAGGGGGCTACCCCAAATCACACAGGCAATAAAAGACAGAGCTGGCTTTGAACCCTGGCATCAGACACAGAGCCCCTTTCTCTCAGAGGCAGGCCAACAGAACGAGCTCTGAACCGAGAAGGCAGTTTATGAGTTGCACCACTTCCCCACCTAACTTCCAAAGCAGGGCCCACTTGGACAGAGTTTACCAAGTGTTCTGGAATCTTTAGTCCCTAAAGGACAGAGCCACACACATACTTCATCACTTTCCCCCTTGCTGGTCCCCCTGCTTACCACTTACCAGAGAGAAAGTGGGTTTCTGAGGTTGACACTGCTTGATGTCCTCAGTGCTACATTTCAGCAGGAGGCCATCTGGACCCCAGCTGGCCACAGAGCCTCTGCATTAAGTTCTATGCAGAGTATGCTTGCTAAGTCTCTGTCCAGTTGGAAGCTTCCCCAAGGCACAAATGCTGCGGTGAGGCCAGGACCATGCATTGCTGTCAACGATCACAAAAAGTGACAACTGTGTGCTTCAGAAGGTCCCCGGCACTTTGATTACACCATCTCACTTGATTTTCCCAAGCCTGAGATGGCAGTATCATACACATTTGCACATAGGAGATGAAACCCAGGAGACTGGGTTTATCAAGTCAGTCATTGACGAAAGGTCAGGAATGTTTGCAGTACACCCTCATACCCCTCTCCCACACTGTTGTGGGGAGTAGGCTATAGCCAGCAGGGCCTCCACAGCCTGGGAAATGCTCAGGGAGCCACCCCTCGCCACTCTCCTCCCTTAATAACATTCTTCCCACCTGCCAGAAGCCACGTGGCCATGCACACTCTCCTTGTTATAGGCAAGCACACAGCTTTTCCTCTTTAAGGCTGATCTTTACCCCATCTGCTAAGATTTATGCACCTTGTTAAAATAGTGAATAAATAAAGCTGTTTCCATGGTTCAGGTGCTGGCTGCAGCCGTCACCTGCATCAGTCCCCCCGACACTGTCTTGTCTCTCGTCTCTTGTGTGTCCCTCTTCATTTCCTGCCTTTCCACTCAGGTCAACGCTCTCTCCTCCTGCTGGGTCACAAAGAGTCTCTTTCTCATGCCAGTATATGACACTGTGTGGCCTCTCTGCCCCCTCCTGCGCCTGCGTGGCCTGGCCCTTGAGAGGTCTTTCCCACATCTCTCTCCCAGGAAGGAAGTGTTTCCTGATTGAGTTAGAAGCACATATTTCCTAGGGACATGGCCAATGTGAACCTGGGCATGGGCTCTGTCTGCTGAGGGGCCACCAGTAGCAAGTCACCTGAATGGTAGTTGTGACACTTATGACAAAAGAGAGCATTGTGGGTCACAGTTCTGCCACAGGAATGAAGGGAAATCAATATTTTGCTTAAAACTAATAGTGATTAACCTCAGAATGTCCACTTCCATACTAGATGGGGAAGGAAATAGTCAGACACCAGGCTGGACCTTTAACTGGACCAAAGCAGAGGGCTTTGAGGACCCTCAGACGGTTTGGAGTAAAGGAAGAACGTCACGGGGGACCCTTACTGCTGCTACCAGAAATGTGTGCCTTGATGAAATCATTTCTTTCCTCTTGGCTCTGCAATGATATAGGGATAGGATGGGTGTGTGAGTACGTGTGTGTGTGGGTGTCTGTGTGTAAGATATGGGGTGGGTGGATTGACTTTGGAGTCAGCAGATATGAAGTCCTATGACTCACCAGCTGGGCACCTATCAAACCTCTAGACGGAGTTTCCATTTTCAGAAAAGACCCTTTTTAGCTTTAGTGACCTTTATTCTACTGACCTACTGACAGGGAATGGCCTGCCCAGACACTCCTGAGAATCCACATTATCTGAGGGGAGAGTTTCCACCCTGGAATTGCCAACTTCTGCAGATACTGGGATAACACCTTTCTGGTGCTCTCCAGGGAAGGGACGGGCAAGTGGCCTTAGGGACACACAGCCCAATGTCCAGTTGAGCTAATCCAAATGCAAGATAGACCTGGTGAGAGTCCAGGAACCAGGTCCATCCTGGACTCTCCACACCAATCATGCCTCCCAATCACATCCCATCTGGGGGATCCCTCCCCCTTCAGGGGAGTGAAGGGCTGGGTGATGGGGAGCCTGGGGCAGCAGTATCAGTCCAGAGGAGCTCTCTGCTTTCTGAAAGGAGGGAGCAATGGATCTGTGGATCACCCAGAGCATCTTTGCTTCCTGAATTACTCTACTCCTGGGACTTTGTTCCTATTAAAGCAGATCAGATGATATCTTAGGGTTGATTTGAAAATGTGTTCAGGGCACTGTGGGTCAGGAGGTTGTTCCAGTTTAAAATAATCCAAAGATCTTGGTAAAGGGCTGTTTTGCCGACATTCTGCTTGGTGATAAATGCTGTTCCCCAAACATCTATTCCCTGACCCACCCATTGATACCTTCATTCTGCAGGTATATACTATGCACCTATTATGGGTGAGTTCTGGTATTAATCTGAGAAGTCAGCAATTAACAAAATGAAGCCTCCGTCCACATGGAAATAACATTCTAATAAAGGATGGCAGACAGCAAACAAATAAGCAAACATCTATTACAGGATTTACAGCTGCTTAGAGACAGGATATCTTAGAACTAGGAGGACCCTCTAAAGACTAAATATGATGATGGAGAGGAAAAGTTTTTTCTAAAGGCTAGAAAAGCCTCCCCTAGGTTATATCTTACCCAGTGTGTGTATAATTAGGGATTTTTTTTTTTTTTTAACGAATGTCATAGCCAAGTTTTGTTTTCCTCTTCAGAAATATAAAGCTTGCAGCTCCCTGGAAAGCAAGAAGGAGGGCTGGAGCTTCCAGCCCCAGGACAGCCAAGCGGCTCCTCAGCCTGGCACAGGCGCCCACACCGCCAACGGGTTAGGGTGGCAGCGCCCAAGCTCGGAGCGCTGCATAAACAGCACGCGTCAGGCGTCCTCAGCAAGCTCCATCTTCCCTGCCTCCCAGACGCCGGCTGTCAATCAGCTGTCACCGGGCCCCACATCAGCGGCCTGTGCACATCACCAGGCTGTCAGCAAGGCAGCTGACGAGTCTGGGCTCCGGGCCGTCAATCATCTTTGTTTCTCTTCTCCACTCGGGAAATATTTTGGCTCAGAGAAACAAAGGGAGCTGAGCAACGATGGCTCGTAGTCAGGCATGTTCTCCTGTACGTGGCTACAAGATCTTAACAGGCGCTGATCCTGCCTCAGCCCCAAACAGTGTCGGGGTAGGGGATGGACCGGGGAGGAGCGAGGATCTGGTTTATTAGTACACACTCCAAAGCTGTAATTCTAGCTCCCTGAGCAGACCCTGATGGGTTCTCTAACCAACAAAGGACAGGAACATAAAACAATGATAACTTGGAGTTATCAGAGCTTATGCTTCATGAAAAAATAAGGCAGCTCAGAGGATGGATGATGGTGTGGTTAGAAATGATTCACCATTGATCAGGCAGCCTTTTGGGGAGGGAGTAATTAATTGTTGGAGTGCTAAGTTCATTTATCTCCCAGGGACTTTGGAAAACACCTCTCTAGGGCAGGAGGCTGCCTGCAGACCACCCCCCCACACACACATGGGTAAGCAAGTTAACCCAGCTGGGGCTTCCCAGCTCCTGCCATAGGGGTCACTGTGTGAAGGTAACAGTGTTCTGAACAGCCCGAGGCTGACATACTGTCTATCCCCTCACCCAAAATACTGATCAGTAGTGTCCCACACCCTTAAAAAGCCCATGGTCCTCAAATGTAAAGAGATGCTTCTGGCAATGAGTTTCCTAGTTGGGTAGTAAGCGCATGCTGACCTTTTGGACACTTTTGCAAAATTACCATATGCATATATTAGCATAATTAATCAACTACACAATGGATCTAAATGGTACTAAGTTGTCTAAAGGTCCCCAAATTAAAAGAAATGTATTGTTTTCCCCTGGTGACTTTGAAATGGATTTAGTAACAATCAGAGCTTTTAATTGTGTGTATCAAGAACCCTTATTACTTATCAATTGCCAAAGGCTTTGGATCGACTCGTTCACACCATAGCTGATTCCATCATCATCTCAGGGTTTGTCACAGTGGGAATGTTGTCCCCCCGATGGATCCTTTATACATGCAACGCCGATTTCTGAAAACACAACTCTCTCTGATCTAACCGGACATTAATTGCTTGTGTGCTGATGGATCTATGCCCGTTGGTCTGATAGCACAACTAGCAAATCTGATTGCTGACAAGTTGGCTGAACCTAATCAGGACAGATCAGCTGTTAGCCAAGGTGCCACAGGCTGTAATTTGAGGATCTTTAGAGAGTTATCACTCCCCGGAAAAACAAAGAACTATAATTCTGTCAACACTAATCCCGAACTCGATGTACAACGCTGCTGTGCCTTCCCCCTCCCCGAGGAAAAGACAGCGCACGTCACATAAATACCTGAGATAATTGATAAGAGGGAATTAGAAGGATGTGGCTGATATAGTGAAGGGATTTTTTTTTTTTTTTAAAGAACCTTCAGAAGCAGAACATTGGATGTCAAGTGCGAGCCGTCAAGGGTAAAGAGGGTGTCAGGGAAGAGATGCCTGGAAACGTTCCATCATTCAGCTCCCACTTATCACTGGGCGACTTCGTTCAGATTTGCCTCGCTCTCTAAACAGGCAAGTACCCAAACATGCTAAGCCTCGGAGGAAATCTCTCCGAGCCGACTCAGGCTGCCACCCGGTGACAGTGCCTTGATGGGAAGCAAGAGCATTGTCAGGAGCGGCGGTGTTATTGTCAGGCTGTCAGCTCCGCGCCCTTCTCCGAAGACCCCTGTGGTTTTCCTACAGGCGCAAAGAGAGGGAATATTAGGAAAATAAACTTCATTCTTACTGTATCGCTTTGGTCCATCTTCCAAACAAAATGAAAGGGTTAATGTGGCGTCATCTTCAAAAAATTCAGTGGCAAACGCGTCCCACCAGAGGTTGTCACTATCCTGCAAAGAGACAGATCATTTATTTAACAGGCAAGCTCGGAAAAACATCTCAAAGAGGAAAACTGAAAGGAAGAGAAAGGAAAGCCCGGTGGAGGGGGGTTCATTACTTAGCATATGTGTGTGGGTGTCCCAAGAAAGGGAGGGTGGCCTGTGGTCACTCTTCAGATTTATTGCCTCGAATGGGGACTGGATTCCAATTCAATAAGTGAGCTTAAACAAACCGAATGACAATTAATTCTCCAGGACATCTCTGGGGAGATTTAATAATCTTTCTATAAAACACAATACGATGTTTTTTTGACAAAAGGGTTTGCATTTAATGTAAAATATGCTCAATTTCTCTCTTTCTCTCTGTCCTTTTGAGAGTCCATTTTTACAAACAGAAATCACAATAATATAACCAGGATAAAGATGGTATTTTTTTTTTTTTTTTTTTTTTTTGGCTGGGGCTGGGTTTGAACCTGCCACCTCTGGCATATGAGGCCGGAGTCCTACTCCTTTGAGCCACAGGCGCCACCCAAGGTGGTATTTTGTTTTTAAATAATAAAAAAAAAAGTTTCTAGCTCTGCCCTATGCAAATCTCCCTATAAGAGATATCGGTTATGAGAACATGCATTTTTATTTTACAAGATGAGTTGTTGCTGCATTAAAAAAATGAAATAAAATAAAAACAAAAAATTCACATATTGTTACACTGATAGATAGGTAGGTAGATAGATGAGTTAATGTATAAGCCACTGTCCCACGCATGTAGGTTGTTCCTGAGGACTGTTTTACACTGGTAGGCAACCACTAGTTTGTTTTTAAAACAATGATTAAAAATGGAGCGGCTCAGCAGAACACAAGCCATAAGCATGAACTCTGTTTGTTTTGGGTTGAGTGTTTCTCTTATTTATCCAGAAAACACTTTGGACTTGGCCCAGTTTAAGGCAGTTAGAATCATTGCTAATCCCCAAGAGGAGAAGGGGGCGTCCTCTAACAGTGTACAGAGCGTCATTTTTAACGGAGAACACATACCCTGGCCTCATCCTCTGTCTAGAGTCCAGTTCACCCCCAAATTCTTAAGTGTAATCTTTTTCCCAAAGAATTGTTGGCTTGTGCCAGATTTGAGGACAAGAGGCTTCCCAGCTGCCCGTCAGATGGGAGCAGGGACAGATGGGAAATCGCTGCTCCCAACTCACTAGTCCGCACCACTGCGCCCTGGCGGAGACACTGCAAGCCTCGCTTCTTCCCATTAAGTTGTTCTGCTTATGACAACATTAAGTTGTTGTCCCTGGCAGGCCTCAAGAATGAGCCTTCGGTCCCAGCAAGAATAATTAAGGAGCCATGGAAGACTGATGCTGTCCTCGCCTTCGGAAGAGAAGCTCACACAAGTGCATTTTTGTGTCTCTCTATCTCTGCCTGCTCCCCTACACTACACCAAACGCCAATCCTTTTGTAAAATAAAACAGGGTAGGTAGGAAACCACCCTTGCACAGCACACAATTCTACACACTAACTACCTTTCTTCTTCTCCTTTCAAAATCAAATATATACCGGGCACATTGCTCTGTGCAAGCCCTCAGATTACACAGCTAACAGATGGGTCCCTACCCTCAAAGAGCTCAGACTCCACCAGCAGAAGACAAGCAAGTCACAGGAAGCCTCACGCCGCATCTGAGACCATAGCACATGTCCCCAGTGCTCTGGAAGCTGGTGGAGCTTTTAGAAAACTCAGTGGACTTGAAAATAGAGGAATCAGCTGGGGGAAAGAACTTTGTTTGGGAGACTGGACACATGGGTTTATTTGACTTCAAATTGCCATGGAGATGGACAAAGAGTTGCAATTAACATTTACTGTTACCGCTCAGCAAGCACTAGTCTACATGTATATTCTGACTTAACCCACACTACTAACCTGTGTTGTGTGTGTGTGGACTTTCTCTGTAGCACAGGTGTGAGCTGCTTTTGTACAGGGACTGTGTTTTGCTAGCTGCTCTCTCCCCCAGACCCGGGATGGTGTCCAGCCCATGTTATTACTCTATGAAAACAGTTCAGTGAGTGAATGAAGTTGTTCATATTTTCATCTCTACTTTGCAAACATACCTTAACTTGCCATTTACCAGTGGTAAATGTGCACTCAGCCAAAAAGTGGTGGAGCTGGGATTTGAACTCAGACTGTCTGTCATTCCACACCTGCCCAACCTCTGCTCTGAAGAGGCAGTTTTGGGGAATTGGGTTAGGACTCAGAAAGAAGGGGGAAGAGTCAAAGCAGAATATTTTGTCTTAGACTGATCTCTTCTCTGAGGCCCTTGCTTGGTTGCACAGCCTTGTGTCCAGAACTCATGGCCAGGAGATCTCCTGGTGCAGAATGATGCAGCAGATGGCACTAAATCACTGGCCGATTCACCCTCGGGTCATCTCTGCCCCTTCTCAGCTATGTGAACTTGGGTGACTTATTTTATACCCTCAAGCCTTTTTCCTTACTTGAAAGTTAAAGATAATAATAACAACAAGAATACCGGGGCAAGGTAGAAGTGAAGATTTAATAAATTAGTGAGTGTCAAGTGCCCAGGACAGTACCCAGAACACAGAGAGGATCAATCAAACGCCCCTTTCCTTCCTGTATCTCCCATGTTTAATATCATTTCTAGAGTAGGAGACATTCCACGCTATCAAGAACTGCATAGAAAATGAACTTTATGAAACAGTTTGTTTACAAATCAGCATTTTCTCCTATCACTGCAACTGCTTGCAATTCATTTACCTGGCAATGGCATCTGTCTACAACACAGTTAAAAATCAGAATGGAAATGTAGAAAGTCTCTTCAGCCTCCCTCATTGTTCAGAAGCCCAGCAACCAGATCAGGAGCTCTACATCCATTTTCCAGTAATCTAACTCTTGGTCTCTGGGGCTTGTGCTAGAAAATGGACCATAAAAGGTAAAAGGTGAGGGAAATCTAGGCTGACCTGAGGTTATTGGTCAAAAGAAAGGATTCAGGGTAAAATGAAATTCTGGATAATCCATGAGCAGCCACCCAGGTTCTGTAGGGCCCAGCTAAGTGACTTTTGGATGGAGATCGAAAGAGCCATAATGATTCAAGAAGGAGAGATGTTATTTGAGTCAAACTAACCGCAGTAGAACAGGAGGGTGAGTCAACATCTTGGGAAATCTCAGGACAGGTTTGCCAGGAGAATGGGCACAGCAGGTAGCTACACACACACACAAAATACTTGGCTTTAGACACAGCCAGCAGGTAGCTATACACACAAAAAGAATACTTGGCTTTGGACACAACTCTTAGAAGAACATACCCAAGATAAAAGTGTAATATCTAAGTTCCTAGTATTAGGCACATAATGGGTAGATGTCATATCTTTTTGACTAAGAGAATGAATGAATGAGAAGATGGATGGATGGATGAAATTTTTTTGTACCATCACAAAACCAAGTCAAGGAAGTCACTGCACAAAATTGTTGAGAGATCTTGACTGTGGACCTGACTTTGTCTCTTGGTTAACATTCTTAGACTGGCATAAATATTCTTTGCTATGTATTTAAATTGACTGTCAAACTTCCCTGCCACACACATACTCATATATAAAGCTTTTGCATTAGTTCAGTCATAAGAGACAAATGTTTACAGCAGGAAACAAAAGTAGAGCTTTAAGAAAAAAAAAAAAAACTATTCCATGAATGAAGACTGTATACAAAGGAAGCCAGTTATGGAAAGACCACACATTTGGGGGCTCCTGAGTCAATGACAACACCATGACCTAGTGTTTTCTAAGTGTCTTACATGTACTGAACCATCTTATATACACAGTTGTTCTAATTGCTACCACGGGGCACAGCAGACAGCCCTGTGAAGTCTCTTGTTCTTAACCTCTACACCACACTGGCTGGAACATCAGAACTCTGCCTCTCACTAGCTGGCTGCCCTTGGTCAATTCATCCAACTTCTTGGCATCTGTTTGCTCATTTGGCAGGTGAGAATAATGATCTCGGTGACCATGAGGACTAAAGGGGAACTGCCCAGCACGCAGTGGTTGTTCAACACACATCATTATTACTCATTCTTATCTCACTCAACTCTTAGGGTGTTCACAGATGGAGAATCTGAATTTCCAAAACGTTAAGTTTACTCAATAAAGATGAGACAGCAAGGAAATGGTAAAGCTAAAGTTCCCGTACAAGCCTGTCTAACTCCAATCCATGCTTTTTCCAAATAGGAATTCTGCTGAAAAAGTGATTTTCCACCTTAGTTTGAAAACCAAAATGGTTCACAAGAGTTAGAGGAAGAGGTCAGCATTGGCCGGAGGAAATGAACCCTCCTGCCCATTTTTGCAGTTGGACCCTTTCCCCACTCTTTCCTGATGATAAACCTCCTTTCTGAGTACTTCCTCCTTCCATCCTGCTGCCTGGCTTATAGTCCTCGGCATAATTTCAACAGTTTTTGAGAAGAAATTTGCTAATACAGAGGCTGGGGGACCAGGGCGCAGTTGAGGAAGAGCCTTGATGATCCGAATAAGCCATCCCCTGGAGCCCTAACAAGCCCCATGGGTGGAAACTCAGCGCTTAGCCACACAGCTGTCTCTCAAGTTCCGAACAGCAACAACAAAAAATCAGGCCCTCCATTTTCCAGCTCATCCTTGTCAGAATGG
>CAUYQV010170420.1:0-15640 GCA_963574575.1 Galagoides demidoff
TCTCTGTGCCTACGTGTACCCATTGTTTACTTCCCACTTATTAGTGAGAGCTCGTGTTGTTAGTTCTTCCAATCATGAGGTACTTAGGATAATATCTCCAGTTCCATCCAAGTTGCCACAAGGAATTTCATTCCTTTTTTATAGCTAGGTAGCACTTGATGGCATGTGTGTGTATACATGTACACACACACACACACACACTCTCCTACATTTTCTTTATCCATTCATGAATTGATGGGCAGTTAGGTTGGTTAGTATGAGTACCTTTTTGATAAAATGATTTCTTTCCCTTGGGTAGTATCCAGTACCGGATTGTTGGATCAAACAGTACATCTACTTTTGTTCTTTGAAGAATCTCTATACTGTTTTCCATCGGGGTTGTACTAGTGTGCAGTCCCACCAACAGTGTATAACTGTACCTTTTCCTCTGCAGCCATACCAGGATTTGTAGGTTTTGAACTTTTTAATAAGTCTAGATCTACCATTGACACAGCAATCCCACTGCTGGGTGTATACCCAAAGGAAAAAGTGCCATTTTGTAAAAAGGACATCTGCACGCTAGTATTTATAGTAGCACAATTCACAATCACAAAGACGTTGAAACAACCTGAGTGTCCACCAATACATAAATGGACTAATAAAATGTAACAGACTCTGGAGTACTACTCAGCCGGAAAGTAATATAGTGATCTGGTATCTTTGGGGGCAGTCTGGGTGGACCTGGAGACCATTCTTCTAAGTGAAACATTTCTCCAGGAATGGAGAAACAAATACACATACTCAATACCAGGTTGGAACTGACTGATCAACACTCAAGAGTATGTGAGGAAGCAAATCTCAGTGAAAATCAAGCTGGGAGATAGGGGATGTGGGGGTGGGTAAATTCATACCTATTTGGTATGGTGTGCACTGTATGAGCAGGGGCCATGCTTATAGCCTTGGCTCATTTTTTGCAAAAGACAAAGTATGTAAACAAAAAACTTCTACCACCCAATATTCTGGAATTAAAAAAAAATAATAATGACCATTCTGACATGGATACGGTGATATCTCATTGTGGTTTTAATTTTAAATTCCCTTGATCATTAGTAATGTTGAACTTTTTTTTTTTTACTTGTTTTTTGGCCATTTGGCTACCTTGTTTTGAAAAATAAAATGTTTATATTTTTTGTCCACTTTTTGATGAGTTGGGTTTTTTTCTTGCTGATTTGTTTGAGGTCTTTGTAGTTTCGGGATATTAGTCCTTTATGAACATTTTTTCCTATTCTGTTATTTGCCTATTTACTATGTTGATTATTTACTTCCCAGTGCAGAAATGTTTAATTTGATTAAGTCACATTTATTTCTGTTGTCATTGTATTTGCTTTTGGGGACTTAGTCATAAATTTTTTGCATAGACCTATATCTAGAAAAGTTTTTCCTAGTTTTCTTCTAGAATTTTTATAGTTTCATCCCTTACATTTGAATCTTTTAACCATACTGAATTGATTTTTGTATATGGTGAGAGATGGGATCCTGTTTCATCCTTATGGATGCTGCTATCTAATTTTCCTAGCACCATTTGTTGAATACATTGCTCTTTCCTCAGTGTATGTTTTTGTCTGCTTTGTCAAAGATCAGCTGGTTTTAGCTGCGTGGTATTATTTCTGGGTTCTGTATTCTCTTCCATTTGCCTATGTCTCTACTTTTATACCCAGTACCATGCTGTTTTGATTACCATAGCCTTATGATATAATCACTTTAAATTGGGGATTAGGGAAGGCTGCTCAGGAGACATTAAGGTACAATTTGAAAGACAGCAAGGAGCTGGCCATGAGGCCAACAGTAGCAAGATGATGTTCCCAGGAAAATGAACCAACTAGTGCAAAGGAGAAATCTGGGGATGACTTTGGCTCCTAAAGAGAACAAAAGGGATGAGGTGGCTGAAGCATGGAGAACATTAAGTCAGGGGAATCATGAAATGAAGTCATAAATTTAGGCAAAGGACTGAACACACAGGGCTTAGTTATAGAAGATTTATTTTATTTTCAATATAATGGAAATTATGGAAGAATATTAATTTGGGAAGAAGAGTCAGGGATGATCTAATTGGAGATTTGGGCAAATTTTTATAGTTCCTTTAGAGAATACTATGTACAAGCAGAGTGCAACAGTGAATGCAGAAAGATCAGTTAAGTGGCTATTTGGATAATCAGGGCAAAAGATAGTTGTCATTTGTACAGGGTAGTAGCAGTGGGGATAGACAGAGGTATGTGGGGACTCAGAATGTCTTGGAGGTGGATTAGATTCTACTTTGTCTACTGAATAGCAGATGAGAGTGAGGAAAAGAGAGATTTCAACTTGGGAAATTCAATTATGATGGATGATGGGTCATGTACCAAGACGGAAAAATTTCAAAAGCAGCTTTTTAGCAAGGAAGTAAAGCATTATTAGTAGATGTGAATATCAAATTCCCTTCTCAGGAAACTAAAGCATTATGAAACCTTTGTAAATCTTGGCAGATAAATTTACTAGATGGAGGATAAACAAGGGTCTTGTTTGAAGGTTGCTGTGACTGTGTGATGTCACGGCACTCTACTAAGGATGATAAAGTGAGACTCTGTCTCAAAAAAAAAAAAAGACAACAAGGGTCTCGTTAGATTACTATGTAGTGATTACTATGAAATGCTTTTGAGCAGAATAATCCTGATCTATCTAAATAAGCCTTTCTCAAATTTTTATAATGAAGAAACCCTTAAAAAATACTCCTGAGTTTTTACATGAATACTATTTTTTCAGTATCTTATATATTAATATAACAAGTAAGTGGTATGTGTCATAGTCCAGTTAATAATTGCATATACTGCCTTTGGCCAACTTATCCTTCCTTTTTTCTGTGGTTACTCCTACCCACAGACTATATCAGTTTTAATGCAAGTCAGCATAAAGGAAAGAAAACTCCAGTTATTCCTTTGTTTAATTCATATTTGGCTATTTTTAAACTTTATTTGGTAGACCTAAGGTCTTATCATAAATTCCAACCATATAAAATCCTAATGAGCAATACTGTGTCCTGCAGAAGCAGCTTTTCTTCCAATTTAAATATCTTTAAAATCAACCCTTACTTAAAAACAGTCATCAGAGCTTATTTTATGATTCTCAAAATTAATTTCTGTTTCTTTTCATAAATTTCAAAAACTCAGGAAGACAGCATAATAACTAGCCTAAGTCAAAATGGGTTTGTTTTTTTTTTACCTAAAGATGGAGTGAGCATGTTTAATTTTAAAGGTAGAAGATGTATTTTAAATAATTTTGTTTACATATTTAAAATCACATTGGTCATATTGAGTAATAAAGTTACTAAACTGTGAGCCAAAGCGATACAAATAAAAATATAGCCTAATATCTCTTTTCATATGAGACTTTGAAAACACATTTTCTTTCTAAATAATATGCTCACATTTATATACAGAACTAGCAAACTTATGCAAATACATTGGCTTATTAATCTTTTCTAATTAGGATATATAACCTTAAAAGGTATTGTGTCTTAAACTAGAAGACAGTAAATTATTATGTATTTAATGTGAAGCCCATGCTTATACTGTTGCTACATAAATACCTCTTTGCGATCAAATTTGAGATAAGCATACATATTTATTTTTCAGCTGGAATGAGATGATTTCCTTCCTTTTTCATGATTCTGGTAAAACAAGAAAGCCCTTGCTCATATTTTTAACAAGTTGAAAAGTTCAGCAAAAAGTTTATTACTGTCCTGTGGATGGCTTGATACCCTTCCTCAAAAAAATCCAGAATTCATCTAGAAGCAGATCAGGAAATCTCATACTGAGTGTATTATCAGATTGCAGCTCTTCTCTCAAAGTCAAGTTCCCATCCTACGCAGGAGAGAGAGAGGAAGGATCCTCCCTTACCATAGCGCTTCTGTGGAAAAGGAGGGACCAAAATGTTCAGTGTTATGCTGGCTTCCCCAATGGTTTCTCAGTTAACACCTGAGAGATGACACTTGCCTTCTTTCAACAGTTAGCTTCCCTTACCTCAAACCCCGTCAGCAACAGAAATATCTCTAGATTTTCATTTACAACATGGTTTTCACAAAGTTTATTTCCTTTTTCTTAACCCCTAACAAAATTTTAAGTGTATTAGACAGTGTTGTTAACTACAGGGACAGTGTTGGAGCAGCAGATCGCTGGAATTTTTTCATTTTACATCACATGAAACTTCATACCATTCGAACAAGTTGCTGTTTCCTCTCCATTCCCAACCCCTGGCAATCACAATTTAACACTCTGATTCTCTGAGTTTTATTCTTTTAGACACCTTACGTAAGTGGAATTATACGGCATTTGTATAACAGGCTGTAACAGGCTTATTTTATACAACCACTCCTACAAGTCAATCTAATAATCCAATTTTAAAATGAGCTACAGACTTGAATAGACATTTCTCCAGAGAAGACTTAAAAGTGGCCAATTGGATCAACAAAAGATGCAACACAAATTGTGAACAGTTTCCTCCGCTTTTGTTGTTGACTTCAGCTTATCATTATTGAGGCTCAGTGGCTTGTTCTTTCTCCAGGTCTCAACCACACTTGCTGTATAGCCAAGATGTGGCTGTATTTGTGCTTGTGGTCCTGGTTGATCCTGGCCTGTGGCTTAAAGACGCGACTGCATGAACAGGTCTAGGAAGGCGGGCACCCGGATGAGTTCCACAGGAGGAGAGTCCATGCTTCTGAGTGTCTCGAACACACGGCGATGTCAGGATTCAGGGCCCCTTTGGACAGCATGGCCCCAAGGACTTGGCAGGTCTGAGAGGAAGAGGCGGCTATGCCTAACACTACTGTGATCTGACTGACATCATGACCTTTTTCCTGGACAAAGCGCTACACTTCCTAGGCAATCCGGTGCACAGCAAAGCCCTCTTGCTCCTCCTGGACCAGCACAGACGTCACGACCTGGGCAAACAGGTACGTGTGCTCCCCATGACACAGCATCTTGGCAAACCCAGGGAGATTTTTTCCCCAGGTTTTCTTCTCTTCCATCTAAAATTGTAGCTAGAAAGGTACGAAGTACTCTAGAGAAGACTTCCAGATGTTGGCACACTGTGGATACACTGGTTATCTCCCCTTAGTACCCTGCCTCAGAAATAAGCTTAACAGTAAAGTTAAGCATCAGACAGTCTCAACAGGCTTCAGCTACTTTGTAAAAAGATCTCTCCACATAGCATAATCAATCATTTGTTCAAGCCAACCTGGAGTCTCTCCCTCTTCATCAAAAATATAATTTGCTGTTTGATCAGTAAGTTCAATACAATAAACTGTTTGATCAGTAAATTCTTCAAGTGGTTTTCCATGGTTTTCTGAGCCTGCACTGGCTCAGCACCTACCTGAATAAGCCACTCAGCCAGTAGGTTCACAGTCTGGGCCACAGCAGTGTAGTTGTCGGACATAAGCTGGATAACATTCTCTGTAGACCTTCCTGCCTGAAAATACCTTTTCAGAGTTTTAAAGATGGAGGGCTCCATGATATAATCCTGGGTAGAAAACTTATGCAGGCATTCTTTTTTTTTTTTTTTTGCAGTTTTTGGCAGGGGCTGGGTTTGAACCTGCCACCTCCGGCAGATGGGGCCAGCACCCTACTCCTTTGAGCCACAGATGGCGCCCTTTATGCAGGCATTCTTGCTGGACCTCAGCATCATTCTCTCCCTCTCTTGAATCGTCCTTTTCCTGACTGCCATCTGCCTCATCGCCCAGCTGAGCCACGTTCCTGAAGTAATCCTTGTCCGTAACAATAGTGGTGCACATTCCACCCTTCACTCTTGCGGGTCAGAACAGTGCATGCGTGCAACAAGGACAAGCGGAGGACGCATGCGCGGGGCCATGGCCCCCACACTCCCACCTGCACCCAATAAGCAGGCTTTCGAAAAGCCGCACCATAGTTGCTGCGAAAGTAAGTTTGCATTCAATAATAGAGATTGCCACAATATCCAAATAAAAAGGCTCTTTTGTAAAATGCTAATACGATTTCTTAGTTATTCTGTGGCCACTTCCCTATTTTGTATGTGAACCACAAAAAACGTACTCTTTCTAGACGATTTCTGATATATTAAATTATGAATTTTACTTGCGCAAATTTATCTGCAAATTCATGGCAGGTATGAAAAAAGCATTGGTTCCTTTTGTGGCTCTAGGAAGCTTGAATAGCCAGTGGTTTTTGTTTTCAGGTAATAGAAACTCAAGCTAGCTTAGGGAGAAAAAAAGGGAGGGAATTATTACGAAAAATGAGGGGTATCTCACAAACATAAAAGGCAGATTTAAGATTTGGCTTTTCAAGAAAGACTAGAATCTCAATCTGTCTCTTGAATGATATAGTAAAAGAAGGTTATATCACAATTCCTAATTAGTACTGATACAGCCTTCCCCTGCTCAGGGCTGGACCGGAAAACACACACACCCATTTTCTAGGCCTGAGTGAGCTCAGAAATCAGTCTCATCACAGACCCTCCTCTCTAGGAACAAACAGGCTTCATTTTTTGTCCGTTCCTAATTAGAGTGTGTGCTCCCTAATTCCTTAACTGGGACAAGAACTAAAAGGGGAATGTCGACTGCATATTTGATGATATGAGGGAATTATTATCTAAATTTTTAGATATGGCAATTGTATTATTGCTAAATTTACATAAAAGATTCTTTATCTTTTAGAATATGGGGATATGCGTAGATGAATGCTGTGAACTTAGGAATTTGCCTTAAAATAACCTCCTGGGAGGTAGAGGTAAAAAGGAATCAGAATTGGCACAAACGGAATCCTCAAAGCTGGGTAGGGGACATATGCATATTTATAGGTTCATTATTCTATTAGTTCTACTTTTGCATATGTTTGAAAATTTCTATAATAGAAAGTGAACAAAAATAAAAACAAACTAAAAATAAATAAATAAATAAATAACCACCAGCAGGGGGGATTCCATGTGACCTCAAAACTCAACAAGTGGTTTTCAACTTAAGACCTCAAGTTCATGGAGGTTTTCGAAGTTTAAAAACAGCACATAAGCATGGATTTCTGTTCTTGGTGCTGTTGGCTCTCTTTTTAACAATAACCAATTCTTATTAACAGAAGACAGAACTTTGGAAAGCTGGTAAGAAACAAGATAAACTTCCAGAAGGCATTATTCATTACTATTGTCCTCAACTCTGGTAATAATCCCTCAGTAAACTAACAGGATACATATCTTAAAGCTGGAATTCAATAGTAAAAAATAATTAAGATCACTGCAATACTTCCTAACGTAAGTCGGTAAACTATACAATTGACCCTTGAACAATATGGGTCTGAACTGTACAGGTTCACTTACTTGTAATTTTTTCCCACCTCTGCCAGCCCTGATGTAGCAAGACCAACCACTTCCTAACTCTTCCTCCTCAGCTTACTCAACATAAAGATGAGGATGAAAACCTTTATGATAGCCTACTTCCACTTAATGAATAGTGAATATATTTTCTCTTCCTTAACAGTTTTCTTAACATTTCTTTTTTTGGGAGATGGGGGAGAGAAGGGTCTCAAGCTGTCACCGTAGGTAGAGTGCCTTGCCATCACAGCTCACAGCAACCTCAAACTTTGGGGCATAAGTGATTCTCTTGCCTCAACCTCCCCAGTAGCTGGGACTACAGGCACCTGCCACAACACCCAGCTATTTTTTCATTACAGTTGTCATTGTTGTTTTAGCTGGCCCAGGCTGGGTTCGAACTCTCCAGCTTTGGTGTATGTGGCTGGCACCCCACCTACTGAACTATGAGCGCCACCACTTAACATTTCCTTTTCTCTAACTTACTTTATTATAAGAATGTACTGTTGTTTGAAGTTCTACTGTAGTTATTAGCATGATACGAATTGGTGATAATCTTAAATACAAGCTTACAAAGTTTTTGGACACACAACAATAAAGCAAAATACTGAAAAGCACCAAATAGTAACTGTACTTGCCACTGTCACTTTCTCATGTCGCTAAAAGACACAATCTCAAGAGAATATTGGAGAACACAGATTATCCATCAGCCTTGTGAAAATAACTAACTGTATCTATTATATAGTCGTGAAATTTATATCAAAAAGTATAGTTTAAATTATATTAGAAAATTATAAAAATGTTGGATTTACGCTTGACAGTTAACTAGGAGATTTCCATATTAATTATTAGCAACCAAAGACCTGTGCCAGACACGTATCCCAAACCATTTTCTCAAGATTATATCTATTCCGGGAATTGGAGAGGAAATGAAAGCTCTCACTCAAAATAAATATTTTCATCTGTATCTAAGTGAATAGATAACCAAAGATTAACAAATTTGTTTATTCTAAACCAATTGAATAAACTCTACTAGCTTTACTTAAAAATGCATTATAAATAATTTACTGGTGATTTGCTGCCCTAAACCAGTTGAATAAACTCAATTAACTTTAAAGAATATTTTAAATTCTTCACTACTGTTACAAATCAGATAATTGAGATACTATGAAATAAATGTTCAATCAACAAAATTTTGATAATTAGTTAAATCTAGAGAAACTTATTGACTTGGCTGGCATCATTTGGTTCATGCATATTGGCATGTTTTCTGGGATTATCCCTCCATCTATGAAGTATCTGAGCATTTTGATTTTGAGTCAAAAAATGCTCTTGTGAAGTAGATTAATACTAATTTTTTCAATGTGGCACATCTTCACGGGTTCCATTGAGATAATGTCAAAATATAATTTTGTAAGTTTGGCATGACAAGAATGATGCTGAAGTTACATATGCAGGGAAAATAGGAAAGAAGCAAATAATAAATGTTGCATAGTGGGAAGAGCCATAGTTTTTTTACCTCTGAGCTCTTCAACTTTCTTGCTGCTTGAGAATTTTAAACAAATTACATAACCTTTTTAAACCTCAGTTTACTGAACTGCAAAATAGGTGTAAAAGTACCTCACTAGCAGAGCTATTGGGAGAATTTACAATGATATATATAATTCACTTAGTGCGGTCTTTAGCACACGATGAAAGCTGGAGAGATCTCTGCTCTTGTGTTATTTATATCATTATTATCACATTCTGAAGTGCTTTGATGAAGAAACTAGAAATTGTGATGTATTTTTGATTTAAATTCTTTATCTCCAAATTGATTTTTAATACCATCTTATGTTATTAATGCCTAAGCTCTTTTACTCTCTCATAAATAAGTATTGAATCTTTTTCCAGTTCTAAGTCTACTATTAATAATTTGATTTCTTTTAGACTTGCCTGAAAGACTTTCTTTAAACTACTTACAATACCCTTTTATCATATGTTTTACACTATTGCTGTGTACACATTTAAAAATAAATATTTTTGCATTTATTTATGAATGAAATTTTATTTTTCCCATTTTCTAAAAAATAATTTTGGTCCTATGTCCCAAACACTCTACTAGACTCTGGAGGTTCAGTGGATACAAAAGGACTCGTGGTTTCTGTATTCCTGAGCCTTGTAGTCCATGGAAAGATACAGATGTTAGTCTCATGTGCTGTGGAGAGGTTCTGGATATCAGGAGAATATGTGATAGGTAGAGCTTTTTCTGATGATATTAAGCATGCAACAGATAACAAAGAAATTATTTCTTAAAAAATCCTTTAATGCTCTGCTCTAGTAACAAATTAGGGTGATGAAACTGAAAAACACAACAGTACCATCCTCAAGAATAGCAGAATTCTGCAATTTGCACCATGTAAGAAGAATTTGGAAAGGAATCAACAGGAATGAACAATTAAGGGGTCACAAATCAGTGTATACTTGTTCCTCAAACTAAATAAATGCCACTAGGTGGTGCATCCACAGAGGATGGCATGGTAAGCGTTGATGTGTCCGCCTTCCTGTTGGGATTATTGTCCATCTCACAGCTCAGGACTCTCTGGAAATAGTTGATTCCTTCTAATCCCTTACCCCAACCTCACACAACAGAGATAGCTTTATTTTCTTTCTGCAATGAATGCTGCGGGTCTCCCTCCTTTTGTCTTCCTTATGCTTCCTGAATTGTGGGTCATCCCTTCCTCACCTCTTGATCTTCCTTGCCATCATTACCTTTGCCCCCAGTCTCTCTTCTCCCACCCCTCCTTGCTGTGCACAGAGTAATTTTCCCAAAGTAAATTTTGATCATAGCATTTCCCCATTTTGATAAATTTTTATGGTTCTGAATTGACAGTAAAGTTGCATCTATTTATCTTTATTTTAAAAACACATTTGTTTCAATCATACTAACTTCGCATGACCTCAGGACAATATCTGACATGAGATAAAGAGGCTTCAAAAACCTAAAAATTTAATCTACTTTGAAAGAATGACACAGGGTGTCCAAAAGTTTCATGTGTAATTTAAAATAATTGTCTATTTATGACCACACTGTATATGCCAACACAAGGGATGTGATGATCCAGTCTATTCTGCATATCTAGGAAAAAAGGGTAAATGACCATGAAAATTTACTTGTGTGCTCAACTTTTATCTCCTGTTGATAGTGACTATTGAAGACTTTACTGCAGTGTATAGACACCCACGATAACCCCCAAATTGGACCTTTTTGTGTTAACAGGTTCTAGTCTTTGATTTTATAAGATAGATATAACTAAGACACTATATGGCGGTCTTAGCATTATCCATAACAATGGTGGCCCTAAAGTAGCAGACCTCACATTCTTATCTTCTCACTAAGCCTATTCTTTGTATATTTCTCTGCTAGTTCTTCTTCTAAACTCTAAATGCTTTTGTTCCTGCTGCTTCCTTGATCCTCTTGTATTTATGCGCTCTTGTCTTAGGTGGCCTTATTCAGTCATATGACTTTAAATATAACCCACACGTTGTTATTTTACAATCATTTCTCAATTCTTAGTCATGATCTAAGTATTCAACTAGTTCCTAGATATCTGTTTGAAGGTCCAAAACACTCAACAAAATCAATGACACTAAAACTGAACTTTTGATTCCCCACCAGAAGATGTTTGTTTCCCCCTCTACCCTTGTGAAGTTATCTTTAGTTCTTTTAATAAGCCAAGGTCTTTCATGTCTTAATATCCTTTCACATTTTAGAATGCTATGCCAGTGACTCTCAGCTCTTAAAATTCAAGGTTAGTTTCAATGTCATCTCCTCAAAGAGGCCTTTCCTGATCACCTGTGACAGCCTCTCCCCAGATAGTCTCCATCTCAGTTTGTTCCACATAATTCTTACAAGCTTTAAGTCATTCACTTATTGGTTACTTTTTGGTGTGCCTCTTTTATCTGATTATAAATGCCACAAAGAAAGGGACTTCATCTTCCTTTTTCAAAAATCTAGGTCTAACCGGGTACGTAGTAGTATCTCTGGAAATATTTGTTAAATGAATAGATGCAGAAGGAAAAAAGGCCCTGGATGACTATAAGATGCCATTATAAATGAAGATTCCCTTACCAGCCATGGTTAGTGCTGCCATTTAGGAAATTTTAACATATGAAAGCAGAAAAGGTCACAATCTAATGTAATTGTTTTCACAAAAGATAATAACTATACAATATTCACTTTAATCTAAGTGCTTTACGGATATTAATTCAATCCTCTCTACAAACATAAGGAACAGCAACAAATATTACATGCATTTTTCAAATAATGAAACTGAGGAGGAAATTTATGTCTTATGTCTTGCTAAAAGGCACATAGATAAAAGAGGAAAATCCAAAATTTGAATATAGATGGTCTCACTTTCAGAGTCTAAATGCCAAACTGCAATAATTTACTGTAAGAATTTAACAAAATGCCTGTCTATCTAGGCATCTCTTAGTATTCTAAATATGGTTAATTTGCAAAAAAAAAATAAAGCACAGGTAAATCCTCAGAACTACACATATCTGTGGCACAAAACAAGCTGAGAAACAAGCTTTGCCAGGTTAGAGCATGAGCAAGTTTTTCTCTTATTGATTTCAGTGGAATTTTTTGGTCCAGTTCTTCATAATTTAAAAAAAAAAATTAATCATTTTTAACATTTTTCTGCACAGTCATACATTCATCCATTAGTTATCTCTAAAAGCCATGTCAGCAAAAACTATCTTCAAAAAAAAAAATGACAAATTAAGAAAAGCTTATAAACTTGGCCTGAAGTATGAAAGTTAATGGTTAAAAGCAATTGTGTTTTATTAGCCAACATAGTCCTGAAAGAATTTTAGAATTATTGATGCCATAAAAATTTCATTTAATTAGAACTTTAACATGAAGATTCAAAGAAAACCAATAGATATTGAATTCAGTTCTTGGAATAGCACTTTACCCAATTATTAAAAAAATTTTAAGAAAAAAATCCTTTCTGTGTTACTTGTATATGATTTTCAAATATAAGATCTGTATCTTGTGTTTAATTTTTCTTGCTTTTCTTTAAAGAAAGGATTCCCTTTTAATAATGTTAGTGAAAATAAGCACAGCATCACTACTCTGAGATGCTTGGCATATATATCTTGTATTTCCCCCCTCCCCTGACCAAAAACACTACTGTTGGTATATTTTTCTATGTGAGGGTATTTAGGAATTTCATTTTATAAACTATTTTTTGCTTTTTTTTTTAACATTATCAGGGATACACTGCATTGCTGTAGGCACCTTATAAACAAGACAAAGTAGGGCGAAACATGTATGTTATAATTTTTATTCAGCTGCATAAATTTGAATTTAAAACTTTACTTATCAAAAAGAGTTACCTTCATCCTGTGCAGCTATTATACATCTTATAAAACACCAAGAAAATAGCCCATTCATGGGAAGCTTAGTATTAGCAACATGTATACTTTCTCATACTCTCTTATCAAGAAAAGACATTTGTACTGGAAGAACGCCAAGCTGGATAGCATAAAATTATAAATATAGACTAGGACATTGAAAGCAGGAAAGGGACAACACAAGAGGGCCTCTTGGAAAATATCCAGCCATTTGATATGAAAAATAGTGATACATATGGCTGGATACTCTCTAGACAGCCATCAGATATTCATGTAATTTATATTAATTCTCTCACATAAACAAGGCTTGCAATGGCAATACTTTATAACAACTTGCTCTTATCACAGTGGGCACCAGATTTTTTAATTTTTTAATTATTATAAGTATATAACAGTTGTATATCTTTATAGGTTGCATGTGATGTTTTGACACAGGCATACAATGGGAATTAATCAAAGCAGAGTAATTATGGCATCTGTCACCTCAGACGTTTAACATTTTTTTGTGTTAGGAACATTCCAATTCCAGATTTAACAATATTTGTTGGTTTGCAAATAGTCAGTCTACCATCAACCTATAATAATATTTGAAGTCATTATTCATTGTGAAGATAAAAATATGAATTTAAAACAAGTTAACCAATTAGCAGAGGAAGAACTTCTTGTGATTTATTATAGGTAGTAGGCAGAATTATGATTATCCCTGATGACCTATTGCTTTGAATAATGCCTTCTTCACCAATATAGATGAGACCTACAACTTTCTTCTAAAAAATTGCATATGGCAGAGGTAAGAGAATATCCCCACTGTGGTGATGTTATGTTACATGGCAAAGATGAAGGGATTTGGCAGATATAATTAAGGTCTCTAATCAACTCAATTTAAGTTAACTGAAGAAAGGAGAACCAAGTCCAAGATGACACCTGATTTCAGCCTTAAAAGACTCTAAGTAAAGAACCCTGCCAAGCAGCGCTCACATTTCTGACCTCCAGAACTGTGTGATAATGGGTGAAGTTTTATGTCACAACATGTGTGGTTGTTTGTTACCCAACATAGAAAACTAAGGTAGGACTTCTGAATGAGGGAGTAAAGACATCTGAAAATCCACTGTTCCATAAAAGGAGTAAGAATGCCAGAAAAAATGGTCCAAATCAACCCTTTCAGAACTTTGTAAATAAACATGCACCAATCGAGGGGGAGGAGTGTTTATTTGAGAAAAATGACTGAATCTTGGTAAGAAAAGCTGCCTTGGTTGCGTTTTAACTTAAACTAATTCCATCACCTTCTCTCTAGCTCTGAACAAGTCTTGAAAAACCAAGAGCTTTCTGATAAAAGCTATGAAAACTGGCAGTGTAGCAGCTACTACGTAGGACAAACCAGGTTGAGAATGCTTTTGAGCCCAAAAACGATCATTATGGGAGATGTCTAGATGCTTCCTGGAAATCTTCACTCACAGGATTTGTTTTCATTTGATCTGATTTATAGCTCAGTGTGAAAAGCCTCTTCCCAACCTTTACAAAAAAAAAAGTAGTTATTGTCTACCTGCTTAAAGCAATGATAATATTGGAGCAAATAAAAGGTTTAAAAGTCAAAACAAGATAAAACTTAAAGAAAAAGTTGTGGGATGAGATGCTCATAGGGGAATATGAAAAGCTCTGACATTTTCCTGGGAATATAGAAGGTCATGAAAATATGCAAGGGTGTGTCCATGCCTAGGAAAGGCCTACAAAGTCACTAATCTCTGGAATGTGGTAAGCTTGAGGATCTGCACAAGTAGAAAGTGAAAGCTAAGGCAGAGTGGTTAACTGTGGGAGCATCATCTTAAGTATGCTCCATCACTCATAAGGAGTCCCTTGAAGAAGAGAGGGAGATTAACACCTTCAAGAAATTTAATAAAAACTCTATCTAAGCCAGCGGTTCTCAACCTGTGGGTCGTGACCCGTAGGAACTGTATTAAAGGGTCGTGGCATCAGGAAGGCTGAGAACCACTGGTCTAAGCATTGGCTGGATGGTAAAGCTAACTGAGAAGAGACTTTAGTGGACACACATGACAAATAATACACATCACCAACATCAATAGCAATAACAAATAACAAAAACATAAAAACCAGAGAGATTGTGGGGAGAAGGGAAATATCTAATTTTCAGAGATGCTGTATTATTTAAAATGTCCATGCTCCCACCAAATAATTATAAAGTATACAAAGAAACAGGATGCATGCACATACATCTAAAAGAAATTAATCAGTAGAAACTGTCCCTGATGAAAATCCAGACACTGAAGTTACTAAATAAAGTTTTTTAATCAGCTATTACAAACAAATTCAAAGAACTAAAGGAAACTATGAAGAACAAAGGAAAGTCTAAGAACAAGGTCTCATAAAGGACTGTCAATAAATAAATAAAACTAAGAGAAGAAAAAGGAAACCTGGGGTCAAAAACTATAACAAAGTAAAACATTCCCTAGACGGGCTCAATAACAGATTTGAGGTGGCAGGAAAATAATTAGTCAATTGAGGTTATGCAGAGTGAGAAAAAGAAAAAAAGAAGCAAGATTCAAAGATGTGAGGAACACAAATGTATTAATGTATTCACAATGGGAATACCAGAAGAAGAAAGATAGAAAGAGAACAAACAATTGAAGAAATAACAGCTGATAACTTTCTAGATTTAATTAAAAAATATATTAGTCCGGGGCAGCACCTGTGGCTCAAGGAGTAGGGCACTGGCCCCATACACTGGAGGTGGCAGGTTCAAACCCAGCCCTGGCCAAAACCTGCAAAAAAAAAAAGAATAACTTGTGCTCAAACATTAAAAACTTTAAAAAAAACCCAGTGGTTTTAAAAGGAATTAATATGGATATATATTCTGATTTTATTCAACAAAGAAGAAAAT
>CAUYQV010170421.1:0-20457 GCA_963574575.1 Galagoides demidoff
GAATCTCTCTAAATGTAGAATATAAATGTCTTAACACAATAACTAAGAAAAGGACATGAAGTCTATGTTAACCAGTTGGATGAAAGTATTTCAAATTGTATACAGAAACAGTACACTGTACCCCATGATAGTATTAATGTAACTGCTATGATTTAATAAAAAAAATTATGGCAACTAATACAATAATAAAATATCAATCCTCCAAATGTTATATGCAAAAATATTTAATTTATGTATCTTATTTCTTTTGCTCATATTTTGAGTTTTTAACTCATAATGCTTTCTCCTATTCAATCATGCCCAATTAGTTTAAAGAATTATTTTTTTCATTCTCTTAAATAATAGTTGACTTTTATTTTCTATCTTTTATTGGTAAGAATCGAGGTGTATTTTCCTCTTGTTTTGAAGAACTTCTAGATATTACTACTGTGTATGATTTTGGAGGCTATTTTCTTACCACTGGTCAGTAAGAATATAGTATTCATGAGGGAAGCTGATTTATGTAAGTTTTTGTTAACATTTCTTATTTTTACTAATATATCCTCACAATTTTTTTTTTTTTTGTAGTTTTTGGTTGGGGCCAGGTTTGAACCCACCACCTATGGTATATGGGGCCGGCGCCCTACTCCTTTAAGCCACAGGCACTGTCCTGTTCCTCGTGATTTTTACTCTTAGTGTAACATCCATTAATAATAAATAAAAAAAGACCATAGGAGACTACAGGCCATAAGAAAACTAGGCAGACAGTACTCCCAAACAGGGAATCACCTCCCTTATCACATGTCATCTATGTGTCCTTACTAGTGAAGTGATACGTCCTGTACCTTTAAAAGGCACGCATAGGTGACCAGGTCATTCTTTTCTTTGTAGAGAAGAAAATTTTTTCCAGAATGCTTTTTCTCTTCTTTTATGCCATTAGAATACAAATACACTCATCCATCAGTATTCAAGGATCAAAAGTTTTGAGTTACTCAAAAATCAAGAAATGTAAAATCCACATGGGCACAGTGTAGCCCTCCCAGAAACATGGACAAGCTGAGCAAGTGGAAATTCACCTGGGTGAATCAGAAGGGATGGTGTCAACTGTACTACACGGAAGTGAAATTGCAGACTGTAAACACTGTCTGTCTCAAAATTTTCATAGTGATCTAAGTATGTGGAGGATTGATTTTAAGACCCCTTGCGTATACCAAACTCAGTGTGTACTCAGGTTCCACAGTTGGCCCTACCAAACCCTCATATAGGAAAAAGGGGAGCCTTCATATAGGCAGCTTTCAAATACAACACATAATGTATTTTTAGGTGATTTTTCTTTTTTTGTTTTATTTATTTATTTTAATTATTATTATCATTTTTTACAGAGTCTTGCTCTATAGCCTAGGCTAGAGTGTAGTGGCATCATAGCTCACTGCAACCTCAAACTCTCAAAATCCTGAGCTCAAATGCTTCTTCTGCCTCAGGCTCCTGAGTTTCTGGGATTACAAGTACATACACACTCACCTAATTTTTCTCTTTTTTGTAGAGACAGGGGCTCACTCTTGCTCAGGGCTTGTCTCCAACTCCTGATCTCAAGTAATCCTCCCACCTTGGCTTCCCAAGGTACCCAGGATTACATGAGTAATGCATTTGGTTGGGAAAAAAAAAGAATCCTTGTATAAATAGACCTACACAGTACAAATCTGTGTCATTCAAGGATCAACTGTTCATATTCTCTAATCTGTGAGGAAACATACCCTGAGTGGCCTGAATGAAGTAGTACCAACTGCTGCCAAAATGAGTTTTCAGAAAAAAATTTCAAGTAATGATCCAAAAATTGTCATTGAAATCTGTGATTATCCTAACTTTGTAAAAAGTTTTGTTATCCTTCTCATAGAAATCATTAACAGCAAAAAGGAAATAATCTTAGTAGGCCCAGCGAAAGAAACTTAGCCACTAGACTCATCTGATGCAACGAGAGGTGTGGCAGTCCAACGCAGCTGTGTAAATTCATAGTGTAAATACACACTTTCTGTAACACATCATTTTGGCTTCCCTTAAGTTACTTTTTTCAGTCGCCATGTTCTACATGAAATGCCTCACTCATCCCGATATAGAAAAGTTTCTTTCCTAGAGCACACTGGCATTCCTTTTGCTGCTAAGCCCAGTCCATGGTGGTGATCTCACTCAGTCTTCTTGGATGCAAGAACGTGACATTCTTTTATTTCTTTTTTTTTCCCTGTAATTTTTGTCTTTTAAGTTCCTCTGAGAGTTTACAGAAATCATGTTGATCAAAATTAGCCTTGTGTGGTTTAATCATATTTAAAAGACTTCAAGATAATAAAAAATTTTAAGTCCTGATGGGCTAGCTTTTTATAATATAGCTTTGCTTAAAAAAACTATATATTTATTTTAAATGTTACTTCAATACCCTGATGCTTGCTCCTTCACCTGCCCAGAAAAAGAATATATATGTATATAAATTCTCAGAATTCCTATAATAAAAAGAATAGAGCATCACGATATATCCTTTTTTATTTTTTTCAATCCCATAACACTGACCTATATACCTTAGAACTGCACGTGT
The DNA here is from genome assembly GCA_963574575.1 of Galagoides demidoff. Lineage (NCBI taxonomy): Eukaryota > Metazoa > Chordata > Mammalia > Primates > Galagidae > Galagoides > Galagoides demidoff. Next base: position 2,564 of record CAUYQV010170421.1, read on the forward strand.
TAGTGCATGAACAGTACCATTTTTGTAGATTCCAAAACATATACAGTTTTCTGACCCTTTTTAAGAAAAAAAAAATCCATTTCTATGAATGTAAAATTAAATAGAAATAGTGAATATTTAAAATTAAAAAATCAATCATGAATAATTATATTTTAATAGTTGACACATACGACAAACATCATATCAGAAAAATATTTTTTTTTAAATAAATGACACAATGACATAAATCTATAAAATTTATTTATCTAACATTTTTTGGGTAGGTCATCTTTGATTGCCACTTGACAGGATATTATTTTTATAATATTAATAACTCTATGAAGATTTGAAAGATAATTCAATATTCTAATTACTAGAATTTATCTTTTTTGTTACTGTTGATAACTGAGAAGCTAAGATCCATTAGCTTTACGACTATCAATTGGGAGGATTACTGTCAAATTTCTTAAATTCTCTATCACATTCCATACTGTAGAAACAGAATATTTTATGGCATTCAAATTTTTTTTCATGGTACTATTTTATGGCATTTAAAGATTTTTTTTCTTTTCATGGTGAGTAATCAAATATTCTTTAAATTATTGGCATAAATCCATCATTTGCAACCATTCCTTGCAAAGACTTTGAATCGCCCATGAGATCAGAGCCAGTATTAGCTGAAGCAAGCAAAGCCTCATCTTAATAACAAAATTTATTTTTTTAAATTTTCATGGTTATTAAATTATGAATATTTATGTGGCACATATGACATTTTTAATGTAAGCATGCAATACATATTGATAAAATTAGAATAACTGAGACATCCATCACTTCAAACACTTATTAGTTCTTTGTGTTGGTACATGCCAAATCTACTTCTATAGTTATTTTGAAATGCACAATAAATTCCATTAGGTATAGCCACCCTATTGTGCTACTAACACCAGATCTTACTCCTTCTAACTGTATTATTGTACCCATTAACCACTCCTTCTCTAAACCCTCTCTAACTAACTCCTCTCTCCCCACCCTCTCCCCACTATACTCCCCACTTCCCAGCCTCTGATAACCATCATTCTATTCTTTACCTCTATGAGATCAATTGTTTTAGCTCCCACATATGAGAGGGACAACGTGATATGTGTCTGTGTCTGGCTGATATCACTTAACACAATTGTCCTCTATTTCCATCCTCATAGTTGCAAATTATTGAATTTCATTCTTATGGTTGAATATCCCATTGTGCCTATGCACCACATTCTCCTTATCCCTTCATCCATTTGTGGAGGCTTAGTTTTTGATTCCATATCTTGGCTATTGTGAGGAATGCTCTAATAAATATGGGAATGCAGATATCTCTTGGATATATTGATCCCCCCTGTGTTTGATATATACCATTAAGTGAAATTACTAGATTATATGGTAGCTCTATTGGCAGGTTTTTCAAGAAACGTTTATCCTACTTTCCATAGTGGCTGTATTAATTCACATTCTCACCAGCCGTGTATGTGTGTTCCCCTTTCTCTGCATACTCCCTGACATTATTATTTGTCTTTTCATTAAAAGCCATTTTACCTGGGGTGAAATGATATCTCACAAAATAATGAGACAGATGAAATTTTAATGTCGTATCTTAAACACATAAGGAGATACATACATGCACACAACCACAACCTTTCATTTTCACTTTGCTCAGACTCTAAGACACTGCATGAGAGTAAACTGCTCCTAGACTTCAACTTGGGGAGCTTCATGATAACATTTTCAGGTGTGATTGTATTTTCATTTTATAGCAAGGAAATAGATTTATAACGCTTAAGTAATGGTAATAGCTATAAATACTATAACATTGCAACACTGTTCTGAGCAGTTCATAGCTGTTTCACACTCACTCCCCACCACAACCCTGTGAAGTATGGATCTTTGATATTTCCCTTTTTCCATGGTAAATTAATGAAGTATAGAACAGGGTGAATCATCATAGGTAGGAAGTATAAGCCTTGTATTCAGTTTCCTCTGATCCTAAAGCCGGAGCTCCTAATGGCTATGTTATACTGTCGTCTGATAGCACTTAATCTTGCGAATGATGAATAAGCCAAGTTACAACAAATCTTGTACCAAATCGTGCTCTTCTACCTTATTTTATTTTTCAACAGAGCTTACTGCAGCATGTAATTTCAAAATCAGGAAAAAAAAAACTATTTAAAATTATGTCTAGAAAAAAAATGATGAAATGTAGTTAATTGTTCCCCAAAAGCTTCATATAACCCAGGAAATGATACTTGATTAGATTTTTATAAAAGCTTCTTTGAACAGTCTACACAAATTTTCTTCCCTGCATTCCACAGGTTATAACAGAAATCAAAAAAATAATTTACTGTTGATGCTTATGAATCAGAGCTTGTGGAGGATACTACCAAACCCTCCCATAGTCGACTATCAAAGCACTTTATCTCTATCTTCTTATGGTTCCCAAGTTTCTAAGGAAAGTCTTACATCTTCTGTCTTAATGCCAGTGGAAGAGTTGCCACATTAGTGCTGTCATAAAACTCAAGAGGTTTTATTACCTTTCTTCAGCTCTCTTAGTTTCTGTATAAATTTACCACTTTTTTATAGATTGCAAAGTACTGCCATAGGATTTCAACATGTGTATCCGAATATATGTATTGAAGCCCACTGTTGCAGGGGTTGTTAAACTATATTTCATGCAATGAGCAATAAAACAGAAGTAAAAATTCTTGTTTGGCCCGGATACTGTCACTTTCTAAGGTCTACCAGAGAAGAGAAAAAGAGCAATGAGAAAAACTTTAGAAAAGATGTCGAACTTCTAGGTACCTAGTAGAATTAGGGGGCTTTTTCCTACCTGCTACCTTGAAGAAGAGCAACAACAGTCTAACCTCAGGAGTAGTCGGAAGGTGCTCTCCAGACTGTCTTGTGATCTCTATTCTAAAGAATAAGTCTCCAGAGGCTTCTGCTATTTTCTATAATGTTTGTGACCAGTTCTTGGAATAGAAAGAAATGGGAAGCAAGAAGGTAATAGATGTGACTCTGCCTTACCTACCTGACCTAGTAGATATGACAAAACATACTTCAGGAGCTTCGATTTTATTCCTTACTTGTTTCCATGGAAAACAAATGATCGCTCTGTATTAAACCCAAAATCTCAGAGAAAAATCTATAGAGAAGGAATACACGGATGGAAATAATACCACCCCTTTTGATCCTCGTGATATGAAAATATTATGTTTTGAATTCTTTATTTCAAAAATTAATAAATAAAACCTGATTTATACAATTAAAATGTTTCCCATGCCAACTAAGATTTTTAACTCCATAGAGTAAAATTATTATTCTTTTAATTCTGGGTAGAAACCTAGTACTGAGATTTGTAGGATCAAATGGAAAGTCTACTTTTAGGTCTTAAAGGATTCTCCGTGAAACTAGTAAATGAACAATTACGTGCCCATGTGAGAGAAAAACTGAATTAAACTCAATTGGGGCAAGGAGGGGATAGAGTGGAGGAGGGAGGAGCGTTGGTCAGCATTCACCTAATGGGCACAATGTACGGGTATACGGCACACTTCCTGGGTGAAGCGCCAACTACAACTTGGACTTCACCTAACAAATGCAAAGTAACCTAATCATTTCTACCCTTATATCAAGCAGAAAAAAAATAATTCTAACTTCAGTCATCTTGACTAATCAACACATATCGGTTTATATATTTCTTTTTTATGCCTCAGTATGTACTTAATCAGTGATGTGGCCATGGTCTACAGTGCACTGACCATACAAACCAGTAGGTAGTATTATATTCTCCAAATATATTTGCCAGGTATAGAGCCTTAATATTGTCACTGGTATTTTTGTTGTTGTTTGATTGGTTAGTTTTTATTCAGCAAGTGCCCCAATTTAATCTATAAACAAATTTTTTTATAGTGTCTAATCTTGAATGACTCCTTGAACATTAAGTTGATCAGCTCATTAGTGTAAAATTTTTCAGGGAGTGCTCATAACTTTTAGATAAAATTTCTAATTCCAAGGCACAGTGAAACATTGCCTCATTCATTCAGATAAAGTTAGTGGTTAATGGTATTTTCTACATCCTATAAATGATTGTTTGAAATCTTTACCCTTTACATTGCATAGGTATTATCTTTTTAAATTTTTTCACAGAAACAGAACCAGGAACCTGATTTTTTTCTGTCTTTCCTTTTTTTTAATTTTTGTGACAGAGTCTCACTCTGTTGCAGAGGCCCTAGTTCCACAGCCTCATCCTACCACACAGCAATTTTAAACTCCTAACCTCAAGTGATCCTTCCCCCTCAGTCTCCAGAGTGGCAGGATTACAAGGATGAGCCACAGTGCATGACCTGAGCCTTATGTCTTTATTGGAGACTCAGTGAATACTTGACTAAGCTAATCAATGGATTTGTAGGTCTGATAATCTTGAAACTTTCAATCAGCCTAGATTGCTTTGTGGAAACTCTTCCTGACATTAGGTATTTTAATAAAAGTATAATTATTCATATCAAAGATAATTATGTTTGTTCGTTTTTCTTTTTGTGTTTTTTTTTGATAATTATATTTAACATGGATTTAAAATGGTAGGTATGTGAGAGTATAGGATGTCAAAATGCAACTAAAATAAATCTGTGAAAGAATTATGCTAAACCATGGGGAACTGGTGTGCATGTGTATGTGTGTGTAGGCACATATACATTCACGTACACACACACATGAAATATGGAAAAAAGAGAAATGCAAAATGTAATTTAGCTAACAATTAAAAGCAAAATTGCTGTGTTGGGATGAAAGATTCAAGTAATCAATGAGTCATAATTTTTAGTTCTATATTACCAGCAATTTGTAAGATTTCAGGCATGTCAAGATAGGTTTAAAAACAACTCTCCAATGAAAAATCTCCACCCGCTGAATCATAAAAGATAGATAATCTATACCAGATCATTTAAATATAAAGAGAGTATATGTGTACGGCTACTCTCTCCCTAGAAGTATCACTAATTGATTCTAGCATTTTTTTACTGAACCAGGATGCAGACTCAGGACTTGGGACAAGGCACTCTATGCAACAACAGGCAATCACTAGGAGTTGGATTTTGAGATGAAAGATACTTGTTTTTCCTACCAAGAACACACTAAAAACATCCTGGTTAAACTTCAGCGTATGCCAAGAGCCTGGCTCCAAGCGCACATATGGGAATACATGTGTTGTAGGGAAGGAGGCCAGGAAATGTCTTATGGCAGCAGATGGCCAGAGAGCCGGTTCACCTCTGGATGACAGTGGCTTCTTCAGCAGCAGGAGTATGATGTGAACACTAGCAATGTCAGTCATACATATGCCTCAAGCGCTCTCTGAAAGAAAGGCACTCAGCATGAAAGGGATCCAGTCTATCTTGAGTCTACTAGCCAGAATATAAATATTAATATTTATAAGGGTTTTTAAATGTTTGCTCAGGAAATGCCAGAGCGAACACTTCATTTTCTATAAACTGTCAAACAAACAACAGATAGTAACATCCAATAATCCTAAAGTGGGCAGTATTGGAAGCCGTGATAAGAAGATGATCCATTGAAAATCTTTTTATTGGCCTCCTGAGTCTTAGTCTAAAAAGCATCTTCATTCTGCTACATTTGCAATACTGTACTTTTAATTTTAATTATTTTTTCCTCCGGTCTGCAAGGCAGACAGAGAGAAAAAGCAATTTTCAGTACATAGTCTCTTAAATCAACTGCATTTCATTCCTTCTCTCTCCAGTGGGAGCAGAGTCCTGATTTTTAACACAGAAGACCTGGCAGAAAACAACAGCATCTTATTAAATTGCCTGCTGGGCTTATTGAAACTTTTAAAATCATTGTAGAGCTAATCGCCACTTACATTTGCCTGGCAAAGACAACAGATATTTATTATATCTACCATGTTCCAAGTTCTCTGAACATGATGCCCAACAGTGTATGAGAAAGTAGATTTTCAACATAAATAATTTGGAATGGGGGCTTAAAGCACTTTTGCTACAGGTGATGAAAGAAGTTTTATCAATCAATTATGCTTCCACCAAATAATCTACTTTTTAAAGCTTATATACAAATACATATTATGTTACATTACATACATGTATATATGCAATCTTACAGTATGTAAAGATTTATATTTGTAAAACCAATTACTTTATTTTCGAAAACTTTCTGTCGGATATTTTATAAATGCTTATGTGGTATATGTGATCAACAACCATTGATACCAATTCCTTGGGTTAAATATCAACTAATTTCTAGGGAACCTGATATTTTGGGTATAGTTCCAGTAAAATTTTCAGGATGTTAGAAACATTAAAATACACCGACTTGGGCTCATACCACCCATCCAGAGACTGTGGAAGGTAATAAAGTTTGATAATATTCTATGGTGGAAGAAAGTTAAAGAAAGAAAAAGTCAACCTCTCAGGGGCATTGGAAACAGGCAAAAGATAGATTCAGAACAATAACTGAGTATGCTGATGATCCGTAAAGACAAGATTTTCACTATAATTAAAAATATAGCTTACATACTTTATGTTGCACTATATTCTTACGTTTAGTCATAGACGTGACTCCTACCTACTAATAGTTAGAAATTGTGGTTGAGAAAAACTTGTTTTTCAGATTAGAACCCACTTGGTACCTCCAACCTGCTTGTTAATGTTGAACAAGGCATTTATGTATGTGAAACAAATCTAGTCATTAATGAAATTGTTGTTAATAAAGCATTTTCTGGGCAGTGCCTGCGGCTCAGTAAGTAGGGTGCTGGCCCCATATCCCAAGGGTGTCTGGTTCAAACCCAGCCCCAACCAAACTGCAACCAAAAAAAATAGCTGGGTATTGTGGTAGGTGCCTGTAGTACCAGCTACTCGGGAGGCTGAGGCTGGAGAATCGCCTAAGCTCAGGAACTGGAGGTTGCTGTGAGCTATGATGCTAAAGCACTCTACCAAGGGCGATAAAGTGAGACTCTGTGTCTACAAAAAAAAAAAAAAAGCATTTTCTATCTTCTTCATTTGTTTGTTTAAATGAGTGCTCTTCTCAAATGCATGTATTCACTTCATTACTTCAGTCACTACTTTCACACATTCATAAATTGTTTATTTTAAGTAGTTCCTGTGTGCCGAGCAGGGGTCTATGTGTTGGAATAGAACAGTAACACATGGCAATGTTTTTAAAGTTATATCCTAATGGTAGATTTGAATAGAAGAGCGTACTACACAGAAAAATAAAACAGAGTTGAATCTATCTATCATCTATCAATCTCACCATCTACCTATTATGCATCCATCTGTCTATGACTAACTGGGTTTCACTGTATTGTCCAGGCTGATCTCAAACTCCGGGCCAAATGCTAGGATTATAGGCATTACACACTATGTCAAGAAGTTACTGTGCCTGGCCAGAATTTTTATTTTAGATAAGAGGATTAAGGGATGTCCTTTCTCAGATGTGAATTTAAGTACAGACCTGCTCGACTGAGCAATTGGAGGATCTGATGGAGAAGGGTACTGTTTGAGACATCCTCAATCCCAAATATCCTGAGAGGCTTGAAAACTTATGAGAACTTCTTAGCATGCTATAAACAAAACAAAAACAAATAAAAAATAAAAACAGCAGGAAGACAAGAGTATTAATGTGTAGACTTGAGCAAAGAGAAGAGGGATAAGAAAATCAGCTTCCAGGGCTAACTTTTGTACATGGGCCTTGGGTTTTACTTCATGTATGATGAATGAATAGGCACTGGAAGGTTTTTAAATAATTACTCTGGATGTTTTATAGTGAAGAGAAAGTCATAGTGGTGAAGAGAACGTCCTAGTGGATAATAGAGAATAATGGTGGTAAATGTGGAAGGAGCAAGAAGACTTTATGGAAAGTCAGGAGCCCCCTAGATCCTCATTTAGAGCTCTCATTCTTATCCAAATTATTCAGTGAGGAGTTGAAAGTACAAAGTAATTAAGAAACTTGCTCAAAGTTGAACAACTAGTAAGTGATGAATACAGTAATTACATTTAATTAGCCCAAATTAAATATTTGTATTCAACTCCAAAGGCACTGAGTGCTTACCCTAGGGTACAAAGTGGTGTTTATGGATTTTATCACTATGGCTCCTAAATGCTCTACTGTTGTCTACAGCAAAGAGGACAATATGGACCACTTGGGCAGACCTAGGTTATTGCTGTTGTTCTGGTGTCATTATTAATAGCTACCCTCCCTTTGTCCCCAAAGTATCCAACTTGTTGGTAAATGATATTGCTACCATACTTAAGGTTCCCGGAAACTCTCTTTAAGTGTGCACTATCTCATAGATATGTGGAGTACAGCTATTAGTATGATTCAAATGGGAAGAAATATTTCATCTCTTTGTAAGCACCCTATTGCATATTTTTGTTGCTTTGCTCCAACATCTGCAGTGTCTCATGGATAAAACTTTGCAAGGAGATAGTTCTATCAGTTTCATGCAGGTTATCCAGGATTGTTATCCCATCGTTGAAACACTGGAGTCTATTTTGTTTATAAATTATAACAGCGCTTATTATATTAGAACAATATTCCAAGCAAACAGCAAGTTCTTCCATACATAGCACAAAGACAGAAATATTCTACAAGAATGAAAAAAAAAATCCTCTCTCATAAATTATCTGCTTTTCCCAAACTTCTTATACCTCATAAAATTAACAAGCAGGAGTCCATAGTAGAAGAGTCACCAACTAAGTTGACACCATTGTGCAATAAAAAGCCTGTTTCACAAATAGTCCCCGCATAGCAGCAGCGGGTGCTTGCCCTTATGGAAAGAAAAATTACCCTTGGAAAAATTAGGTTATCACTATGTGTTGGTATCCAATCCTTAATTTAATAAGGTCTAATAAATATAATCACTCAAAGCAGAACTTTTATTTAAGTTTTGGAATATGGAGATTGGAATAAATGACCCCTGTTATATGTTTCTTTTCTTTTTTTACTCTTGAGCTAACAAAAATATTATTTTTGACAGTTTCTAATGTTCTTATGATTCTATTTTTATGAGACTTATGGGTGTATCAAATAAAATAACAAGGTTATGGAGTGAGAGCAAAAGCATATTTTCAAGATTTGAAATAACTTATACAGCTCCAATATCAAATACATTTCAAAAGAGACACCAATACTTTGATGATTACAATAAAGTATAGGACTGGATGATCTCTAACCGGTTACTTTGTTGTAGTTGTTTTATCAGTTTTTAGTAATATAATGTCTGCTAACTTGTGGGAGTACGTTTACAACTTGTTCTGAGTGGAGATTTGGTCTTTGCATAACTCACATTTTCCATGTTTGCATGAACCATGTATTATAGCTTTGGGGAACAGAATGGCTGGTTAAGAACCAAACCCACATTCACGGAACACAGCTTCATAACAACAGGCTTTTAAATCACACAGGAGAAAATTATCTTTAACCCACATGCCAATAGAGATACTTTGATGTCTGGCCCCAAATCACATTCAAATGTAACTAAACACCTTTTACTACAAAAAGTATAGATGGTCTATCATTTAAAACCATTTGTTACATTTATTCTATATCACCTACCTCTATACGGTTATTTACCAGACAACAGTAAGAGAGAAAAAAGCATATTATAAAGACTCTTCCAGAGCACTTCAAATCTAAGATAGATACATTTACTTATATTGTCTGGGGAGGAAAAAAAAAAAAAAGGAAATGAAAACATTAACCTAATACACAACTTAAAGAATGGACATTTGTATATTCATTCAGATGTATTTTCCTTAGCATGTAAATACTTTTAAATTGGGAAATATAAAACAGTTTACAGATTTTTTTTAATTGCCGTTAAAACATCTACATTTCTAAAGCTTCTTTTATGTTCCAATTCTCTGTGCTGATGCCAAGGTGGGCCCATTAAAAACCTAGTTGCACAGCTGATGTCCCTGTTGGCTGTTAACATAAAGAGACGGATTTGGAACAGGCTGAGGAACCCCAGGAGAAACTCTGGCAATGATATTCCATTACTGCCCATCTGAATCAGTCACAGCAGACTGGTCAGACTTGAATTAACTCCGAGCACAAATCATCAATGGAATATGTAAATTAGAAATATGTAAATTTGCATAACAGGTCTATTTTAATTGCCAATTTTATTTAGATATATACATCCGGATATGAAAACACTAGACGGGGTGAACAACTGCATTTGCAAAGTAACTCTATTATCGAAGGTTTAGGTTGCTTTCCTGCCTACCGCGCATTTCCATGGCCAGATGCAACCCAAACTGAAGATCTAATATGCCACTTAGTTCTAATCCTGGCTTGTCCATGTGCACTGAAATAAAAACTATGTTTCCTGGATACCAACTTCGTTTCCCCCAAAGATATGCCTCTGGTCACCAGGGCAACCAGGCAACAAAACACAGGATGGTTCAGCTTGAAATTATAACCACAAAGAGAAAAACAAGAATCTTCTTTTGCTTGATAATTAGTGTAATGGGACAGCAACGTTCCTTCGACCAATGAGGCAAAAATAGAGATCAGTTAGGGGTTTGATGGATGATAAGGGAAACTAGTGTCACTGAAGTGGGGACCATCGGTGACTAAATGTCACAGCTGCAGAGAACTCAGGAAACTCAGGACTTCTAGCTCTTACGGTACATTTTACAAGTGGGGAAACTAAAAATTAGTTAGGGAAAAACTACCAGGATTGCATTGCTAGTAAGTGGCAGTTCCATATCCTTGCAAGAAAAAGGAACTGAGAAAGAAAATACATTATCCATTTACCTTATTTATTTACTTACTTATAATATGCCAGGAGTATCACATATATTGTCTAATTTCAGTCTCCCCCAAATACTGGGATAAATGTGTCATTAGTTGTGTGTTTCTAATGAGAAAAAAAGTATCAAGGAAGTTCTGAAAATTTAAATAAACGTTTTAAGATTGCTTTGTTATTAAAGTACAGATATTGCAAAGTTTGATGATTAATTTTATTAACTTGGGTAGGCAATGCTGCCCGTTTGTCTTGTCAAACAGTATTCTAGATGTTGCATTAAAGATGTATTGAATGAGATGAACATTGATAATAAGTAAACTCTGAGTAAAGTAGTTTGCCTCCTACAATGTAGCCAGCCAATTGAAACATATAAGAACAAAGTCTGGGGTTTCCTGAAGAAGAAGGGATTCTGCCTCAAGACTACAACAAAGTACTCCTGCTAGTGTTTTGGACCTGCTGGCCTGCACTTTGCAATTCAAGTTCACGATTGCAACACGAACTTTTTACCTTTTCAGTCTACAGACATGCCCTGTACATTTTGACCTTGTTAGCCCTCATAATCAGTTTCTCCTCCCCCACAATTTCTCTCTTATCTATCTCCTAACTATCCAATTGGTTCTGTTACTCTAAAGAAACTTAAATAATACACACAGGGGATATAAAATTGTTAACTATCAGTATATTGTGGGTACTTCTTAATCAGAGTGTATGAGTCCTTTAGTTCACAGGGCGCCTGAAGGCTTTCCTTTATGCTGTGCCTACCCCCTCGAGTGTTTGATTACAGGTAGATTGGGTGTTCTGAAATACTTTAATATTTTTGAAATCAATATGACCAAATAATTAATCTTTTTGGGTCTATAATGAGAAAAACTTGCTTTGATTCTTTGAATGGCACTTAACTGGACAAGTTACATAATTGCTCTGAGTCATAACTTTTTCATCTATAAAATGGAGATGTTAATAACATTCATATGTTAATTACTATCATTGACATTCAGCGTTTAATATAGTACCTATTTTTTATCAAATCATAAATATACATCTAGTATCATTATTACCAGAATTTAAACATAGGTTGTATTAATTCACAAAATTCATATCCCTGTGTCCATAATAGCTATTAGAAAGAAAAAAGGAAAGAAGGAAAAGAAGGAAGGAAGGGAGGGAAAAGAAAAAAAAAAGAGAAAGTTCAGGGAGGGTGGTGCCTGTGGGTCAAAGGAGTAGAGCACCGGCCCCATATGCCAGGGGTGGCGGGTTCAAACCCAGCCCCATCCAAAACTGCAAAAAAAAAGAGAGAAAGTTCAGAAGTAACCTAGAAATTAAACTGTATTTTCTCCCTATGTGTTCTTAAAAAGAGAATACTCAACATTTTAAGGTATGGTATTGAAAAAAATTGCTGTATACTGTAGCTTGTAGGCACATATAAGATGTCTTAATTTATTTTTATAGTCTATTTAGACAATGTTTAGTGACTCAATGATTGAAACATTGAAAATATGCTAATATTGCATGTGTCATGGCTATTAGTTGAAATGAACTTTTTTAAAAGCTGATGATTGATTCTAAAGCAATTTTGGTTACAAACCATCTGTTTGTCTTCTCTAGTATGTATTGTGTTAACCTCTGATGATTTGAGGCTCATGCTGAGACAGCATCCGCTGTATTTTCAACTTTCTAAAAATCTGCTGAGGATCTTTATTCCACACAGAACATGGTTTGAGAGTTAGAGGTCAATTAACTGCATTGTTCATGCCCTGTGGTTTCTCCCTAAAGAATGCTAAGATATAACTGGAAGTAAAAAAAACCACCTAGGTGAATCTCAGTGCTGCTACCGTCTGAAGAGTAGGAGGGTAGCGGTTTGGTCAGGGACTCAAAAATAACATGTTGAAAAGAGACAATAGCACAATGAAGAAGTACAAACAATATAAGTAGAATTTAGCTGGAGATGGAGTACAAGCATGCCTGGTATCCTCATGCTCAAACGTATTAATTCTAGAGTTAATGTCAACATTGTTAAAAAATATCAGCATTTATTTCTGACACCCCAAATTTGTGATGTGAATTTTATCTTTTAACTTTCTACTGGTGTTGTCAAATTCAGAAGCTTCCCTTCCTACAAAATTTTTTTCTCTCTCTCTCACACACACACACAAATATAGCCCTTTGCATACACATCCTCACACATAATATGCATAGGAACACATCTTTCCCATATGTATACACATTCTCCCACATGCATAGATACAGCCCCCTAATATATGTCCCCACTAATACAACACCACAAACGCATATGTCCCCATCTGTTTATACATCTTAATCAACACATACTTCCCAAATAGCATGTATACATATACCCAAACACACACTCTCGTGCACAAGGGTCCCCAAGCTCATGCAGTCTCCATGTACTAGATCCTAGAAAGAATGATAATAGAAGCAATATTTCAACCTTCATAGAAACTGCACATAAAAATACAGGAATGAATTAAAATCATCCAATAGGAATTTCAGAATAAAGATGTGTGAGTGGAGATATATCATAGAATCTTTTTCCCAAATATCTAATGAAATAAACTGTTACTTGTGAAAGAAGAAACAGATTAAAAAACAAAACATATAAGCAAACACACCAAAATTAAAAGTAAACATTTTTAGCCTGATTATAAAAACACCAGTAATAGCCCTCATGGACGAGATTACAAACCAGTGCAACACTCCAGACCTATTGTGAAAGCTATTAACTCCCAGCCTCATCTTCTTCTACAAGATATCTTTTTTCAGGTGCCCTTAGATCATGTCCTCTAATTATAATAACTCTCACTTAGTAATTTGTGACCTGTCCATTTATTTCCATTTTTCATAGGAATGAATCCTTCCTGCCATAGGAGAAAAATTTTGCCAATACATTCTATATAAAACCACCTATTCTTAAAATATACTTTGTGGAATTCTACTAAAATCTTTCCTTTTAGATTAGTGAGATAAGCGTAGATTAGGAATCAAGTGCTATCATTACATATAAAGTTAGACTGATATTAATGTATTTGTGAACTTTGTCATAGTAGCCTGCTTACAACCTTGATCCAATTACATATTCTCTTCTTTATGTTTACATGTTATCTCTAAAATTAAACTTTATATTATGGGATTTTTATATCACCTGAACTAATCCCTGGGAATATAGACCAAAGCATCTTTTGGATACATATATTTTTGTTTGTTTGTTTCCTAGAATGGAATGAGACTAGCAGCTGTATAATATTTCAAGTCTCTCATAGTAAGGAGTTTTCATTCAGAAAATCCAGGGGGGATAGGATTTGATATTGTCCAACAAAAGAGGATGCAGATAATATTGGGGAAAAGAAAAAACAAATGTAATGTTGTACAAACGTAATGAGAGCCGACAAAAGGAAAGGGAACCTCAGCACAGCGGACATCTAGTCTCTCCCTAGTGGATCTTGAAGGGGGCGGGGAAATCTAACACAAATTTTAAGGAGCTTTTCAAATTTAATACGGTGAACTCATCACCTCGGCAATAGCCCCAAAGCCTGAACTATCAGTCTAAATAAAGCATTCTTCTCATTGTTTTTGCACTGTTTGGCTTTATGAACTTCGGGGAGAACTGAACACGTAGAGCAGTGCCCTTTCTGTTGAAAAACTGGTGAGGAAAACAATCGGCCTCCTCCTCCAAGGCAGACAGATGAGCCAAACAAAGGCATAGTCTGTATTAATATGTAAGCCTACCCATCAGGCAAGTCTAACGCTGCTAGACCTCTGGGTCAGAATATTAACATTTTTTTCCTGACATACTAGAGCTGGAGTTGAATGCCAAGAAATGCATTTATAATTAGAAAACAACTTAATTGTGATTTATAGATGTCTGACAGGCTGACACTTGATCTTTACTTACTCTCCTACTGGCTTAGTGTTCTTTTCATGTCCCGAGAGACATACCTCAAATCAAAGGTTTTGCTTGTCGACTTTAATAGTTACTGAACGTGTATACCTTACTTTTACTCAATCCTAGCGTTTTAGCATTTCTATAACATAGTGTGAATTTCATTAAAATAATTTGAGGATTGTTGACCTGGCAAAGCTTTTTAGATGAGCTTTCTTCAGTAAGTGCAGTACAATTATTAGACAAGCAATTGATGTTTCAGATGAATTCCCTACTATATCTCAGGGGATGAGAGATGTAAGTCCCCAATTTAAAAATGTATGTAAAAATGAGAGGAACAACTAAAATATGGTTTAATATGTCTTATGACTCTTTGAAAAAATAGTTTTAGTATAGAATCTTCTTTTGTAGCACAACACAGAACGCGGATGGTATAAACATATTCCAGTGTTACTCCATTGACATAAGAACGGCACAATTTAAAAGAAGTAAAAAATATGTCTGTACTTGTCACTGAGTAGAGCTGATGCATGATGAAGGCTTATGAAATCTAAAGAGCCAGTTCCATCTGGCACATACACATTATCAAGCCAATTTAGAGGAAGAGTGCTAGTAATATGATTTAGATGCCTTAGAAAGCTACGCTACTGTCAGAAATCTTAAATTTTATGAGATATATGTGGGGAGAGAGAGAGAGGGAGACGTAGAGACAGACAAAATAAACTGTATTTGTTGATATCAAGATACAGTTTATTTGGGGGAGATTCTAGAACGCAAAACCAACATCTTTTATAAGCTGGAGCCCTGTCATTTACATAACATTGCTTTCCCTACTTTTTAAACAGAGATGCAGGCAAATGCTTTTACGTTGCCTACACATCTTGCCTTTCCATTGTTGTGGACGCATTCATCACTAGAAAAGGGTGTCCTTGTGCTTCTTTTTGAAGATTTATAACATCTTTAGAAACATATATCCATATTCAGCAATCACTGAAAAAACTTCGAAGGTTAAAAAGTGTAGGAAATAAAATTCAGTCCCGTTGCATTAGTGTCAATTATTAAAATATCAAGTAAAGCTTATAAACTTCAGTGTATTTCCACAATGAGTCTGATGACTCCCATTATGTTCCCCAAACATTTTTTGTTTCAACACTTTTTTAAATTCAGTCTTTTAAAAAAAATTTTTAATTAAATCATAGTTGTGTACATTAATGCAATTATGGGGTATAATGTGCTGGTTTTATATACATTTTGAAATACTTTCATCAAACTGGTTAACATAGCCTTAATTTAATGTCTTAGAGCAATTATTTTCATTTTAGCCTTTAAGAGCAGGATTAAGAGCAGGGTTCAAATTATACTTATTTTCTTTTACTTTATTTTACTGCTTCTGTGTGTTATTTTTAATTTACCAATTTGTTTGAATTAAGATCTATGCTTTTATTTTAAAATAATATTGAATAAGTCTTTCTTAAAAAATTCCTGAAATCAAAAATTTTTTATATAAAAGAAAAACCTTTTATGAAACTCTAAGAAAGGAAATAGCAGAGGACTTTAACAAATGGAAGAACATACCATGCTCATGGCTAGGAAGGATCAACATTGTTAAAATGTCTATATTTCCCAGAGCAATCTACCAATTCAGCGCCATTCTTATTAAAATACCAACATCCTATTTTCAAGACTTGGAAAAAATGATTCTGCATTTTTTATGGAACTAGAAAAAAACCCACATAGCTAAGGCAGTTCTCAGTAATAAAACAAAGCCAGAAGCATCACCATACCAGATTTTAGGCTGTACTACAAAGTCATAGTTGTCAAGACAGCATGGTACTGGCACAAAAATAGAGACATAGAAATTTGGAAAGGAATAGAAAACCAGGAAATGAGACCAACAACTTACAACCACCTAATCTTCAATAAACCAAAACAGAAGATACAGTGGCGGAAAGACTCCCTATTCAATAAATGGTGCCGGGAAAATTGGATATCCACATGCAAAAACCTGAAACTGGACTCGCGGTTTTCTCCACTCACAAAAATTGATTCAAGATGGATAAAGGACTTAAATTTAAGGCATGAAATGATAAAAATCATCAAAGAAATCATAGGAAAAACACTGGAAGATATTGGCCGGGGAAAAGACTTTATGAAGAAAACTGCCATGGCAATAGCAACAACAACAAAAATAAACATATGGGATTCAATTAAACTGAAAAGCTTCTGTACAGCCAAAGAGACAACAACTGAAGCAAACGGATAACCTAACTAATGGGAAAGGATATTTGCATATTTTGAATCAGACAAAAGATTAATAACTAGAATCTATACAGAACTTAAACTAATTCACATGAAAGCCCAACAATCCCATACATCAATGGGGAAGAGAAATGAATAGAACCTTCTCTAAAGAAGACAGGTGAATGGCTAGCAAACATATGAAAAAATGCTCATCATCGCTAATTGTTAGAGAAATGCTAATTAAAATCACCCTGAGATATCATCTAACCCCAGCAAGAATGGCCCATATCACAAAATCTCAAAACTGAAGATGCTGGCGCAGATGTGGAGGGAAAAGAACACTTTTACACTGCGGCTGGGACTGCAAACTAATATAACCATTTTGGAAGTCAGTATGGAGGAACCTCAAAGAACTCAACCTAGACCTCCTGTTTGATCCTGCAATCTCATTACTGGGCATCTATCCAGAAGGAAAAATAAACTTTTATTATAAAGATACTTGTGCAAGACGGTTTATTGCAGCTTAATTTATAATCGCTAAAAAGTGGAAATAACCTAAATGCCCATCAACCCAGGAATGGATTGGTAAGCTGTGGTATACATATACCATGAATACTATTCAGCTGTTAAAAAATGGAGATTTTGCAGCATTTCTGCTAACCTGGATGAAGGTGGAACACATTATTCTTAGTGAAGCATCACAGGAATGGAGAAGCATGCATCCTATGTATTCAATTTTGATATGAGGACAATTAATGACAATTAATGACACAGTGGGGATGGAGGAAGAGGAGAAAAGACAGAGAGAGAAGGAGGGAGGGGCTGAGGGAAAGGAAAAGAAAGAAAATAGTGACTAATTCTCACATAAATTGGATTTAATTTTGACCAAAGTACATACAATAATTTTAATTCAACTTGTTAATATGTTGTTTAGGATAGTGAATCCTCATTTACAAGTGAAATATGTTT
>CAUYQV010170422.1:0-16853 GCA_963574575.1 Galagoides demidoff
TGCTTATTAGCCCTAATTATTAGAGAAACACAAATCAAAACCACCCTGAGATATCATCTAAATTCAGCAAGAAAGGCCCACATCATAAAATCTCAAGACTGCAGATGCTGGCATAGATGTGGAGAAAAGGGAACACTTTTATACTGCTGGTGGGACTGCAAACTAACACAACCTCTTTGGAAGGAAGTATGGAGAACATTCAAAGAATTCAAACTAGACCTCTCATTTGATCCTGCAATCCCATTACTGGCATCTACCCAGAAAGAAAAAAAACCCTTTTACCATAAGGACACTTGCACTAGATTGTTTATCGCAGCTCAATTTACAATTGCCAAAATGTGGAAACAGCCTAAATGTCCACCAACTTGGGAATGGATTAACAAACTGTGGTATGTGAATACCCTGGAATACAATTCAGTCATTAAAAATGATGGAGACTTTACAACTTTTGTACTAACTTGGATGGAAGTGGAACACATTCTTCTTAGTAAAGCATCACAAAAATGGAGAAGCAAGAATCCTATGTACTCAATTCTGATATGAGGACACAATTATAAGCAATCATGATCTTATGCCATCGAGTATTAAAAATTTCCAATTATGAAATTGGAATTTGTCAGCTGTCAGTAAGTTAAAGTTTTTGATGTCTGTATTAACATGTGTGATGATGTTTTTCCTACAGTCAGATATGTTTGTACTCCTTTAGTCATTGCCAAGGGACTCAGATGATGAAGTTTGTGCTGAATATACATTTTCATTGATACTGTAATAAGAATGGTTCTAATAAGCTCTCCATTCAGAAGAGAGATTAAAGCAAGATTTTTACATAATGAACATTTATATCCAGTTATCATTCTTGAGAAGATTTAATTGCTACTAACATTTCTCACACCTTAACCCTTAGGTCACTTCCTTCTTTCTAAAATGTAGTTCCCATTCTTTTTTGTAAAGTATATTTCAATAGATTTCAGGGTACAGTGGTTTTAGATTATGTGGCTTAACTGAATAGTGGTATGTCTGGGTTTTTAATATACCATCACAAAAATGGTGTACATTGCATCTGATAAAGAGGTTTTATTCACTCATCCCCTCTTACCCTCTCCCTTTCTAAAGGTTCATCTCATTACTGTGTGTGCCCTTGTATATCTGTAGCTTAGTTCCCTCTTATAAGTAAGAACATGTACCATTTCATTTTCCATTCCTGCATCACTTCACTTAGGAAAACAGCATCCAGTTCCATCCAAGGTGTTATGAGAGATATTATTTTATTCTTTTTATGGCTGAGTAGTGTGTGTGTATTTATATCCAATTTTAGTTCCTGAAAAATCTCCATAGTATTCTCCAAAGAGGTTGCACTAACTTACATTCCCATCAACAGCACATAGGTGGTTTGGTGCTCATAGCACAGTGGTTACAGTGCCAGCTACATACACCAAGGGTGGCAGGTTTGAGCCCAGCCCAGGCCTGCTAAACAACGATGACAACTGCAATAACAACAACAAAAATAACTGGCCATTATGGAAGGTGCCTGTAGTCCCAGCTACTTGGGAGGCTCAGGCAAGAGAATCAATTAAGCCCAAGAATTTGAGGTTGCTGTGAGCTGTGATGCCATAGCACTCTATCAAGGACAACACAGTGAGACCCTGTCTCAAAAAAAAAAAAAAAAAAACAACCAGCATATAGGTGTCACCTATCACCATATCCTCATCAACATCATTTTCATTAGTAATGACCATTCTGACAGGGGGAAGGCAGCATTTCGCTACGGTTTTCATTTGCATTTCTCTGATGATTTGTGATGTAGAACATTTATTGTCTATGTTTATTGGTCACTTGTGTATCTTCTTTTTGAAAAATGTCTATTCACATTGTTTGCACACTTTTTAATGGGGCTATTTGTTTTTCTTGCTGACTTGTTTGAGTTCCTCTTAGATTCTGGATATGAGCCCTTTGTCACATGTATAGTTTGTTCAGTATCACTTATCATCAAGGAAATGCAAATGAAAACCCAGGGACATACCACATGACCCTTGGTTGGAATGGCCAAAAGTAAAAAGCAACAACTGCCAGCCTGCATGCAAAGAAAAGGTACATTTATACACTGTTGGCTAGGCTGAAAACTAGTATGACCTCTATGGAAAACATTATGGAGATTCCTCAAAAGTAGACCTAGCATTTGACCCAGAAATCCCACTGCTGTGTAATTACCCAAAGGAAGAGAAATAATTTTATCAAGAAGACACCTGTACTTGAATATTTATCACAGCATGAGTCATAATTGCAGGGATGTAGAATTAACCTAGGTGCATCACAATTCATGAGTGGGTAAAGAAAATGTCACACACACACACACACACACACACCCATACATCACAGAATACTACTCAGCCATAGAAAGGAATGCAATAATGTCCTTTGCATCAATTTTGATGGAATTGGAGACCATTATCCTATGTGCATTCCCTCAAGAATGGAAAATCAAGCACCATAAGTTCTCACTAATACATGGGGACCAAATATTGGGCACACATGGGATGAAAAGATGTAAAGGGCATTGAAAATTAAGTAGGGGATAGGGTGGGTAGGGTGGGAGGGTACAAACTTACTTATCTGGCACAATGTACAGCATCTTAGTGACAGAAACACTGAAAGCCCTAATGTTAGCATTATATAGTGTATCAATATAACAAAAACAGTTGTATCCCATTAATATTTTACAATTAATAAAAGGTGGGCATTGCCTGTGGCTCAGTGAGTAGGGCTCCAGCCCCATTTACTGAGAGTAGTGGGTTTGAATCTGACCCTGGCCAAACTGCAACAAAAAATAGCCAGGTGTTATGGCAGGTGCCTGTGGTCCCAGCTACTGAGGCAAGAGAATAGCCTAAGCTCAAGAGCTGGAGGTTGCTGTGAGCTGTGATGCCATAGTACTCCCCTGAGGGCAACAAAGTGAGGCTCTATCTCTAAATAAATAAATAATAAATAATTATAAAATAATTATAAAATAATAATAAATAAATAATAATTAATTGAAATTAATAAAAGGTTATAGTGAGAGAAGTTAAAATTATAAGAAAGAACAAAATTGAGTAAACATCTGAAGAACATCAGACATGCAGTAACTCTGAGGCAGGGACAGAGACTTGCCTGGTCCTCAGCACTGTCTGCCTTCCTGCCCTTCAGAAGAATGGCTGCCCAGGTTCTCTTTTGTTTCTGTTAATGGACACCCTCTCAAAACTGCTTCCTTTCACTTAGGTTCCTTGAGCAAGTTTTGGTTCCTTGGAGCCATAATTAACCAATGGGTATAGTATTTAGAGACTACAAAAATAAAGCCCAAGGAAAAATAATATTAAAAGGAAGGAAAATTCATGAAATTGACAAGAGAAGCTAAAAGGTAAAGGATAAAGCGTGGATCTGTGTCACAAAAAGAGATGGAGGTGGGAAGAACTCCAGATGCTAAATTCAGCAAAATGGAGTCAGAACATGATGGTGACACAAGTCAAGGGAAATAAGAAAGGCTAATAAGATGGGTCGAGGCCATTTAGGATGCAGTGAAAGCATTGCAAAGGCTGTGCCTAAATGGGTCAAGTTTTTATATAAATTCTCTCTGACAGTTTTCTCAACTCCAACATTTTTGTTCTTTCTTTCTTTTTTGAAAATAATTGAAAAAATTGCTTTTCTTATTCTTTGCAACGCACTTTGTGTTAAACTGTCCTAATTAAAATGTGAACTTTTGCTTTATTTATAAGGGATACTTAAAATGTTATTGCTACTCTGGATGCTAGTTCCCCTTTTAATAACTTGCAAGTAATATAATTTCTTAACAATATTCTTATGGAAAGGTCAGTGAGGCCACAAAACACATTTAGCTAACACTTGGAATTTTTGCATTTGAAAACCTGTTCAGCGGTTTCCAAGTCCATTTATTCTGGGTTATTTGAACTTTCTCTTGCAAACTATAAATGCTACACACACACACACACACACACACACATTGTATACATGCTTTCCCCAAGGTCACAATGACTCATAAAGGCTTACTTACCCTGCTACTTAACTTTGATTGGGATCCCTAACAGATATAATCCTGGAAGTTTTGAGTATATGAAAAACAATGCCTTTATTTGGAGGTTTTGCTTTAGTGGAGAGAAAGAATTCTTGGTGCAAGAAGACTCTTTGCTTTTGCAGATACTTTAAGGCACTTTGAAATGGTCCAGTCATGCATTGTTGAACAAGGGGGATACTTTGTGATAAATGCATCCTTAGGTGTTTTCACCGTCCTCTGGACATCAATGAAATATATTCACACAATCCTAGCTCGTACAGCCTGCTATACACCTAAGCTATAGGGTATAGCCTATTGCTTTTAGAGGACAAATCTGAACCGCATGTTACTTTGCTGAATACTGCAGGCAGTTGTAACACAGTGGTAAGTATCTGTGAAAAGGTAAAAACACAATCTCATGGGACCACCACGGTATATACTGTCCATCTTTGACTGAACTGAAATGTCATCATACAGGTAGGGTGACCAGATGTCCTGATTTTGGCGGGACAATCCCACTTTTCAACAATTTGTCCCACATCCCTTGCATTTTAAAAAAGTCCCGATTTTTGGAAAGAATGCACTAACAGGATGGAGGACAGGAAGGGAATATATGGTTTTTGGTCGCCATGTGGCTGTTTTGCCAGAATATGAGTTTTATATTATTTTTGTTAATTTTATAATGTTAAACTGTAATAACAAATAATTGCTGAGAAGTGATTATTGAGAACTCCTTATCAAAATTTGCATTGTTGTCAGGCCCTGTCCTGCCCCGCCCCCCAGCCATGTTGTCCCGCCTTACAGATGTTAAAATCTGGTCACCCTATATACAGGACATGACTGTAGTCCATTAATAGGAACCTGCACCAAGCAGTCCTTGGGTAGGGTGACCAGAAATCCTGCTTTTGGTGGGACAGTCCCGCTTTTCAACAATTTGTCCCGCATCCCGGGGCATTTTTAAAAAGTCCCGATTTTTGGAAAGAATGCATGAAAGGGTGGAAGAACAAGAAGGGAATATACGGCTTTCGGCTGCCATGTGGCTATTTTGCCAGAATATGAGTTTTATATTATTTTTGTTAATTTTATAATGTTAAACTGTAATAATAACAAATAATTGCTGAGAAGTGATTATCGAGAACTCCTTATCAAAGTTTACATTGTTGTCAAGCCCTGCCCTTCCCCGCCCAAACCCCCCAGGCCATGTTGTCCTGCCTTACCGATGTTAAAATCTGGTCACCCTATCCTTGGGCAGTAGCACCATGGGCTTATCTGGGCTAACAGGCTGGGCTGACTAGTGCACAAGCACAGTGGATGCCAAGTGCACACCTTCCCTCACCCTCAGCAGTTCTGTGTGGCCCAAATCAAAGTTCCCTGCAGAGTTATTTCAAATCCCACATGATGTGCACGTGTCTGTACGAGTGATTGCACATTGATCTTTACACCCTCCCGTGTACAGATTTGTCTGTATGGAAAGACTGCTTCAATATCATCATTCTGCTCAGATTCCCCTTTTCTCTCCACTCCTTATCATGAGGGCGGTGGGGGAAATGTCTGTTCACCCTCTCCCTCTTCTTTCTGTGGAAGACCTAGCTACCAGTACCTGGATAGCTTTTTTTGCATGGCCTCAGCTCCAAAAGGGTAGCCCTGCCTTGGCTCTGGCTACTGTGGGGCAGCTTGGAATCCTCTGGCTCAGAAAGTGATTTCTGTTTTGCTGGACGGCCTTGAGTCATTCAGGCTTATATCTCAAGCTTGGACGTATACACTTTTATGTGTGCACACAGTAGCATTAATAATTATTATTATTGCTTAATTCTTATCATAACTGCAATAAACACTTGGTGTCACCTATGCGCAGGGCACTATTCTAAGCTATAACTCCATTTACTCTTCACTACAATTTTATGAGGTGAATCCTAATATTATCATCTTCCTTTTTGCAGGGGAGGAAAACAGAGACCAGTAGGGAATAAGCGACTTACTTGTCTGTAGTCACACAGCTGGGACATGTGACTTGCACTGGCTCAAGAGTCCCAGCTCTCATTCACACTCACACCTTCTTACACCTGTGTGCACCTGCACATGCATATAAAATAGAAATGCAGCTCTAGCACTCTAGGGCCCATCCCTCCTCACCCCCAACCAGCGTATGGGTGTGGTCACATGACTTATATTTGCAATCCTATTTAGGAACCATTGCCTTAATTGATGCCTGCTGGGTTTCTTGTATAAGTGTAAGGCAGAATTGGGAAAGACTCTTCAAGTTGAGAGTATTTTCTAAATCCTTGTTCTTTCCTTTTACCTGTTCTAGCCAGAGGGCGGTATGATGTAGAATTATTTTTAATGCCAAAGGGTCTTTCGGGATTCTCCTATTTCTCCCCCATATCACTTTTTATTATGGAAAACACTCTCTCACACCTCACATTCTTGCTGCATCTATCTACCCCTGGGGAGTCTGGTAGTTCGGGACTGGAGATTTTTCATCTTTAAATACTATAACTTTTAAAAAGCATCTATGTTAATGTAGGATTGATTAGTAGGTTAATTTCAGTCTTTGGAGACAAACACCATACATATCACATGGGTATCGAAGGCAAGAGGGGTTTGAGGCATGTGCTATTTCTATAACTTACAGAGCAATGAAGCAGCTCAGAAGAAGATGAGTATCAGTATTTTCATGGGATGGGTATTGTTCTGGGAATATGGGGAGAGAAATGGGAGGACAATACAGGCAAAGTATGAACTCCATGCTGATGGGCAACATTAGGCTCATAGCACCTGTTACATGTTTTTTGTGAGACAAACAGACTTGATCTTCACTCTCCTGAAGAACCCCCAAGGCTCAGCCACAAGGTGGGGCACCTGTGATCTGGAGTCTGTTATAACAATAGGAAATATTATATTATGATACGAAAATATAACTTCAAGGTAAAAATCACACCCCACTGAAGTAATAAGCTAAATTCTCCTCCTGCCTTCCCCGTCTGTCAGGCACACTTTTCCCAAATCTAAAACCTAAAGTAATAATAGTGCCATGTTCCTTAGCTGTTGAGAGAAATCAATGATTACATAGCTGTGTGACATTCGGAGTAGCCCCCCAAATACTGAATGCATGTTAGCCATTATCATTAATGTCATAATTGATGTTGAGTAACATAATTTCTGATCTAAGGGATCATTCATTTAAGTTTAAATTGTCTGTTATCTATAGATAACAATATACCACTTGGACATCCATTTTTTCCTTCCAAAACTAAAAATTACATCCAGTTTTCAAGGTAGGATAAAATAATAGTCAAATACCATTATAACATTTTATATTGGAAAAAACAGAGCTAAAAACTTGCTCGAGGAGGCATAGCTACCACAAGTACAGTTACGACTCAAACTCAGGCCTTCTGATGAATAGCTCTACAACAAGTCTTAAAAGGGGGGATATAAATTCTACAGTGGTTCAGAAGAAGAAAGGAAGACATCTTAATGGAAACTGGAATACAGAAAGTGTATCTGTTTGAAATTCTGTTCATTTGTTTAAATTCTGCCTGGATGTTTCCATGGATTCCACTGAATTAGCCTTTCTGTTTTGAGGTTTTAAATGACCGTAGAAGTTGGCTTTAGAATAATTTCTTCCTAATCCAGTTAGAATCAGCTTCACGCTTTTCACTTACGTGATAAATCAGGCTAAAGCATTGCACTCTGCTTGAGATGAAGTTGGAAATGAACCAATTTCGATAAAGACCATCTGTACCACATGCCTGCCATCCAGTTGTGATAGGCTCTGCCCTGGCTCCAAGCTAATTATGGATACATTTCAGGTTGTAATTTACTGGGCTTAACATGCTTGGTCAGCCAAGTTTTACAGTGGAACCTCTGTAAGTTGACCACCCAAGGGACTGTAACAAACTGGTCAATATGTAGAGGTGGTCGATGTAAGGACCTAGGTCTACTGTACTGACCCACATGTGCATGTCTAGTCCATGAAAATTGGGTCAATTTAAGGAGATAGTTACCCAGGTTCTACTGTGTTTTATTAAAATTCCTTTGCCTTATTTTTGCAACTAGAAGTCCTTACAACAAAAACAGAGGGAATAGAAGTGCTTGAGCAATTCTTGGAACCTAGAGATTATCGTTTCCCTGGGTGTCTTTTGCTGAACACTAGCCCAGAGTACTCCAAGAAGCAAAGCGTTCTGTGACTAATGCAATAAAAGGTAGTTAAATGCTGTAGAGTTGCTGACTCATAATGCATATTACATGGCCAGGACAAGGGCAAGGAGAGTAGGGCCTTCACTTAGGCACCAAAAAAGTCAGTGACATAGATACATTGTTTAATGGAGTATTAATTAAAAATCAAAGTTAGTGTAAAAAATTCATGATGAATATCATATTAAAAACTTAAATGAAGATAGGATCTAATATTTCAGAGCCCTTTCTCTCTAACCTCACTCTCATCCTGGTCCTGGTTCAAATAAAACTTTATTTATAAAAATAGACAGCAAACCTGCAAATTATAGTTAACTTATTTTTTTAATTATGTGAAAGTATTTATCTTTTTTTTTTTTTTTTGAGACAGAGCCTCAAGCTATCCCACTGGGTAGAGTGCCATAGCATCACAGCTCACAGCAACCTCCAACTCCTGGGCTCAAGTGATTCTCCTGCCTCCACCTTCCAAGTAGCTGGGACTATAGGTGCCCACCACAACACCTGGCTTTTTTTTTGGTTGCAGCCATCATTGTTGTTTGGCGGGCCTGGTCTGGATTCGAACCCAACAGCTCAGGTGTATGTGGCTGGTGCCTTAGCCACAAAAGTATTTATCTTTAATACTAAACTTTTGGGCTCCCACTTAAATGTTGCTCCTAAGGTAAGGTCCTTGGTAGCCCTACCTAGGTCCAAAATTAGGTCCCAAGTAGGCTTGCTTTTGAGATGCCTGGTTAACTAGGTCTAACCCACTGTCTATAATACATAATTTGTTCACATAAAAACACATTACACATAATATCTCCTAACACTCATGTTACAGAAATGTTCTGATGTGAAAAATTCCAGAGAGTAAAATTCGTAGGGCTGTTCATTTCATGCTCATGGCAACTGTATGAAGTAAGTGTCTTTATGATCAGCTCCATTAACACATAAAAAAGATGAAGCAATAATAATTAAATAACTCACCCAGAACAAGACAAGCAACAAGGGGACGAAACTGGCTTTCAGACTCAGGTGAGATGGTTTGAGTCTGCATTCTGTGCTACCACACCAAGCTGCCCGTGTTTAGCAGGACGCAGAAAAGAGAGCTCCTATCAGGAAGAGACATAAGGCTACTGTGTCTCCTGGTATGTGAGGCTGTGTGAGGGAACAACATTCCTACCCGTGGGCCATGAGATTCTGTTGGTGTCATTTTAGAAATTCTGATCATTGACTGGTGCTAGTCAAAGTAGATTTCTGCTGCCCACCCCTCAAAGATCTTCAATTAGAATGATCCTGGCTTAAGATTGGTTCCTCCAAAACTCTACCCTAATAATACCCATCTTAGTTTCTTGCTTTGACATCTGTACTAGGTTTTTATCCTCTCAGCAATTATTCCATCTTATTAGACATTTAGAATGTTGTCTATAGGCTGTTTTACCTTTATTGTTCTTTTAAAAAAAAAGTTTATATGTGTACATAGATGTGTATATAGGCAACCTCCTGTGTCTGTGGGTTCTGTATCTGTGGATTCAACCAATAATGAATTGAATATTTTTTAATAAAGAGATGGTCGTGTCTAGATGAAACATGTATAGATTTTTCTTTCAATTATTTCCTTGGTAATACATATAACTATTTACATAGCACTGACATCATGTCAGGTATTATAATTATTCTAGAAGTGATTTAAAATATACAGGAGATGTGTGTAGGTTGTATATAGATATTATGTTACTTTATGTAAGGGACTTGAGCATCCCAGGAGTTGGGTGTGGCGAAGTCTTGTAACCAATCCTTCACGAATATCAATGGACAGCTGTACATTTTTTTCTATTTTTTTAAAAAGCTGGGTCATATTTGTGTTTTGCAGCTTCCTGCTGCCATGGTATCCAGTTGTGTTGTGTGTACAACTGTCATACAATGACTGTTTCAGAATGAGCAAAATTCACCTAATAATCATTTTTATTTGTATCTAGATACAAGAAAGAATGTCATCTCCAACACTTTTAATATGCAACCACATATTTTAAACATAAAAAGCTATTTGCTTTCTGTGCGGTTCACCTTGGAGTAAACCAGTCTGAATTATGTATAATTCTGCAGAGAGCCGCTGGTGACAACAGAAAACACGAGTGCAAAGCTCAGATTATTTGTGTTCACCAAGACCTCAGTTCAAAATTATGGCTCAATAATTCAACTTTCTCTCTATGAGATTGTTTTATTTTTAATTTTATATCCTGGATCATGGTACCAGGCACATAATATACACAGACAAAATCAAACAGGCCCAAGGGAAAAAAAACCAGGCATTTTTTAAGTCCATTATACCTGAGTACTGTGGGTACTTATTTTATTTGCATAACCTGTGCCATGGGGTGTGAGCCTGCACTGGTTTGAGATGGTATTATCTGTAGTTTGCTTTGAGGGAAGCAATGGTAATGTATTAGAAATCTCAATGCATGTTTCCAAGCCCAATTTGTGAATTTCTAGGTCCTCAAACTTACCCAAATTTAAATTAAACATACTGGAGTACAGACAACAAAGCTACCATCTTAGAAAGAAGTACTGGTAATTCTAACACAGATCCTAACGGCTCCAAATCATTGAATAGTGTTACTTAACATACTAAACGTAAAATTACTGCAATGAGTCAGAATTATACCCTTTGAAAATTTTCATTCTCTCTCTGTTAATTATAAGAGTCCTGTGGGAAGGCTTAGTTATTTCTGTTATTACCCTTAAAGGTTATAAACACCTAAAATCTAGCATACCTCACTTAAATCACTGGGCTCGGTTTTCTCATTTGTAAACTGGCAATGATAGTACCTATCTCAGAAGATTACTGTGAGGAAATAGTCAATTTACATATAAAACCTGTATTGGCTATGTTAGAAATACACAACATTGCAGTGTTTATTATAGATATTTTCTATTATTTTTTACTTTTAGTGTTTATCACTTGCTATTGATTTAACTATTTTTTTCTTTGAAACTGTATTATAAAACTATGATTTAGACATATATTTCCTTTGGTGTTAACTAAAACACCTTTGGTTTATTACTTCCTGTGTAAGAAACACTTGGTTCAAAATCAGCCTGTAATTCTAGCACTTGTTTATAGACTGAGGCAGGTGGATTGCTTGAGCTCAGGAGTTTGAGACCAGCCTGAGCAAGAGCGAGACCGTGTCTCAACTAAAAATAGAAGAACTATCTGGGAATTTTGGTGGGCGCCTGTAATCCCAGTTACTAGAGAGGCTGAGGCTAGAGTATCTCCTGAGCCCAAGAGATTGAGGTTGCAGTGAGCTGTGATGACATCACAATACTCTACCCTGGGCGATAGAGTAAGACTTTCTCTCAAAAACAAAAACAGAAATAAAACAAATAGGCTCAGTACCTATAGCTCAGTGGTTATAGTGTCAACCACATACACCAGGGCTGGTGGGTTCGATCCCCACAACTACAACAAAAAATAGCTGAGCATTGTGGTAGGCACCTGTAGTCCCAGCTACTTGGGAGGCTGAGGCAAGAGAATAGTTTAAGCCCAAGAGCTACAGGTTGTTGTGAGCTGTGATGCCATGGCAGTCTCCCAAGGGCAACATAGTGAGACTCTGTCTCAAAAAAAAAAAAAAGGAAAACAAACAAACCGCAGAAATTAGCCTTTCAAATTTCAGAAGGTTCCTTTCCTTTCTTGTTTACTACTACTGTTTGGTTAAAGATGAAACTTGAAAAAAAAAAAAAAGATGAAACTTGATCCCTTATGTCAGTTTTTTTCAGGACTGAAATGTCCACTTATTTGTCAGTTTCCCCTGGAAAATCTTGTTTCTTTGGCAGGACCACTGCAGCTCTCATCTTCATTTAACTCAGGCTTTTCTTTGAAGATTGAATGCAAATACTGCATTTTGAGAAAGGTATTTTGGAACCTCTTACCATCTAACAAAGGATGCCTACCCTTTCTGCCTTACTTTTACATTGAACTTATGTGACTTCCGACTGGACTTCGAACACCATGGCCACTCCACTATTTCATTCAGTTTTGGACCCAGTAAATCTAAACCAACGTCTAGATCATCTTAGGCCTTCATTATACTTTAACGAATAAATGAATGAATGAATAAACGAATGAAAAAACTTGTTAGGTATATGAAAATGTTAAGATGCACAGTTTAATTTTCACAACATCTTGGTTGTTCCCTTCTTTAAAATAAACTATTTTGGAAGATTTTCTCATATAGTATGTGACTCTGTTTCCCAATTGGGACTCTGATTGCCTCAAAGAATGAGGCAATGGGAATTGCCAGGGGAAGTCTGCTGGGCTCTAGGAGAGTCAACTTCATTTTATCATTAATAATAACAGCAACTAAGGGAACGAAATTCTTTAATATTGTCAAAACTAAGCAGAAGACAAAACCTAATCTAGGCATTTATTGATTCCATTTTGTGGTAACGAACTCAGATATGTTTCAAGTGGATGGGTTCAGCAATTTTGTGTATATATTGGCTAAATGTTATAATGACAAATAGCACGGGATAGGTTTGATACCCATTCTTATTTGAACCAGTAGCTATTCAGGTTATGTAAAATTATAAGAAAATTTTCATCCATGTTAGGAAACTCTTATCAAAACAGAAATGTAGCATATTCAATCTCACAGTTAGCGATGCATAGATATTTTTCTGGGGTCTCTTTAACCAACTTTTCTTATATATAAATCATTTTGCCTAAACAAATTAAAAACACAAAGGCTACATTCACTGGCAAATCTGGTTCTATGTGCAATGAAAAATATGTTAGACATTAGCAAGTTGGATGGAACAGCCTTATATTTTATTTCCAATCTAATTTGTTATTTTGCATAGACATAACCCACGCAAAACATCATAACACTTAAATGCTGAAATTGCATTGGCTCTGTTTAATTCTAATGTTATTTAAGATGAACATTTCATGATCAAATACGAGAGTTTAGTAAAACAGTAAAAGAGCCAAGGACAGTATCTTCCTTCTGGATATATTTTGGGCATGTATTTATAATATAAACACTTGAGACATCGTGAACCAAATGTGTAT
This sequence comes from Galagoides demidoff, assembly GCA_963574575.1. Taxonomy (NCBI): domain Eukaryota; kingdom Metazoa; phylum Chordata; class Mammalia; order Primates; family Galagidae; genus Galagoides; species Galagoides demidoff. The sequence continues at coordinate 13,287 of CAUYQV010170422.1, forward strand.
AAATTACTTTGCCAAATTTATAGGAATTCAACAAATAAAATCTTCAGAGGATAAAGAAAAAGCTTGGGAAGATAACACAATTTGTAACTGCCTGTAATTGTCGTTTTAACTTATTTCCATATTATGTAATCCACCAGTGATAATCAGAAATCATCCAACCTAATTAAAAAAATATATTTGATATTTATAATTTATCTGAAGGTATGTAATGGTCACTTTTGAATAGTCCTATATCTACTCCTAACTTAATTTGAGGAATATCTTTTTTTTCTGACTATATAACTAATTATCTTAGTAGAGAAATATTATGCATTATCTTTTAGAAGTCTGTCTGTTTGAATTAGGAAACGGTCAAGCTCTTATTATCTAATTTTTATTGTTAATAACTTTCTAAAATAGATAGAATGGCCCATGTGTTATGGACTGCAGATGCTCAATAAATCACTCTTAGGTAGAGTATCAAACCCGGAATAAGGCGGCTGATTCTGGTTTATGTATCATAACCATAATCAGCTTCCTACTCTGGGAGATCAGGAATAAAATTGAAATCTCTAATTCAGGAGCATACCAATAAGCTTCGAATATTTTCCAAATATCTCCATGGATATAGATTTGTGCATTAGAAATCTTATTTTTGGCTGGGCATGGTGGCTCACGCCTGTTGTCTGTTATTACCCTTAAAGGTTAGAAACACCTAAAATCTAGCATACCTCAATTGATAGTTTTCTGAGTACTATCTGTAGTTTGTATTTATTCTTATGACTGCTTACTCGGGTATGGCTTCTTTTATCTCTGTTGTGAGCTTACTTACCGCTGTGGGAGGCGTAGGCCGGTGGATCACCTGTGCTCAGAGGTTGGAGACCAGCATGAGCCAGAGTGAGAGCCAGAGTGAGACCCCGTCTCCACCAAAAATTGCCAGGCGTTCTGGCAGGCGCCTGTAATCTCAGCTACTTGGGAGGCTGAGGCTAGAGAATCACAAACCCAAGGACCCAGGGGTTGGCAGGGGTTGCTGTGAGCTATGATTCCACGGTGGTACTCTACCGAGGGTCACAAAGTGAGACTATTTTCTTTTTAAAAATAAAAGAAAGAAAGGAAAAGCAAAATTCGAAAAAGAAAAAAAAAAAAAGAAATCTTATGTTTCCTGAAAATACCCCAGCTGTTCATTAGTCCCCCCTATGTTTTAATAAAAAAAAAAATTGGCCTGGTCATTTAGAACCCAAAACAACTTCTAGAGAGAAATTTGGTAACAGCAGCACAAGCTTAATCAGGGGCTGCCTAGTCACAAAGAAATAATTCTAGTTTCATACTTGGAAAGGGTAACCATCATCGCAAACACTTGACTTCCCATTGTCCATTTGCACTGTGCATTCCGCCAGAGTTACAGGATTTGGGTGGGAGCTGGTCGAGTCCAAGGAGACATTTACATAATATTTTACATATTACACTTTCTGTAGCTCACTGTAGCAGAACGTTGTCCTGTTTCTCTAAAGATTACGTACACAATCTTTAAGAGCATTTTGGAAAGAGCAGAGACCTCAAACTCCCATGTATTTTTCATTACTCTCCAGCTGCTAGTTCGTACTTTGTCAGAATTGGGATAATAACCTGCCCACTATCACTTTGTGCTTTGCTAAAAGAGAAGATTGGGTCGCCACCAAATCCCTAACTGAGACGGAATTAGAATAAACGGTGGTTAAGCTCTCCAGCCTAATTGTGAATGGTGTGTATTTGACATTCTCTAAGATATAAATTAAAATAAAAAGAACATTTTCGGAGGCGTGGAGTAGCTTTGCATTAATGATGGCCTCCCTTGCGCCGCTGACAGCTTGCATTATTCATAATGTCATTATCGGGACTATTCGGCGCTGAATGATTTGTTCGCCCAGAAATTGTACGACCTGACCAGATAAGTACTATCTGTAGTTTGTATTTATTCTTATGACTGCTTACTCGGGTATGGCTCCTTTTATCTCTGTTGTGAGCTTACTTACTGCTGCTCAGCGGGACGTACCATCAGTGACATAAGCTTTATTCATTTACAGATTCTGAGCGCTGCATCAAAGTAGTAAATCCTGCAAATGTAGGGAAAACTCCAAGGCTCTAATCCTCGGACTGGCAATCGTCATTGTCCTGGTGCCATATGTCAGTGCTGAAGCGAAGTTTCAGGTCTGGGCGCTGCAGGAAGGCACGTGGCCGTGCGCGGCCAGCTTGTGTGTTTCAGATGGAGTCTCCCACCACGGCAATAACTTTGCGGTTCAAACCCTTTCATCTGGGACAAGGCAGTAACCAGAGTCGTGGTACAGTGAAAAGCCTACAGTCCTTTCAGAGCTGATTGGTCCGTTTCATAAATCCTTTCTTATTCTAATTAAACCAGCTTAGGAGAGGACTATGTTTTAGCATCTTGGGCTTCTGAACGGAGAAAGGCAGGAGAGAATGAGAGGATTTGGAAAGCTCTCTGCTGTGAAAGCAAGGTTTAAAAGTCTAGAGGATTTCCACATACCCCCTTTCCCCCAGCAAAGAAATCATCTTTCGAAATCGTCTCCATCCACTCCTCTCTACACACACCAATTTCAGTTTTATAACACCCCTTGCTGTGCGTCTCTTGGCAGGAAAGTCGCCCGTCTTGCAGAGTCTTGCATGAATAATTCATGTATATGTCGTGCTGACTCTCAAAAGCCTGGATTACAGCTTCGGAGGAAATATTTAATAGGATTCTTCCAAACAGTCCAAAATATAGCTCAGAGTTCTATGAGTTCTCTCTCTTAGAAGGCATGAGAGCAGTGAAGGAATCAGTGCGCTGAAAGCCTCAACACACTCCAGGCCTTTCCACTTGTGCTGGGCTGGACTGTCATCTAATAATGAAGGTTAGTATTTTAAATTAGGGTCACTGTTTTTCAGAGACACCATTCTTAAGCACCGGGTCTGAGTTCAATATGTTGACTCAATTATTTTTGTTAGATCTGGGGGTTTTGGCCTTTCTTGGATAATATCCAAAGACCCTGGAAAACCTGGGGGCTGAGCAGCTGAGAGGACCAAGAAGGACGTAGACAAACAAACCCCACCAGAACCAGGCAGCTGTTAATCCACCACACGTTCTTCAAACAGCAGTCCTGCTCTCTGCCCACTGGAACATTCAAAGATCTTCTGTACACTCAGAAAAACTTGCCTCTTTCAGTCCCTTGCTCATGATTTTACTGTATCTCTTCACCTTTACCTCCCCTTCCATTTTCCACAAAGCGCTCCCTTCAAAGCCTGCCGCAACAAAGTCTTTAAAATGTATTCATCTTATCTAGACTGATGGACTAAATTTTAATGCACCCTTACTCTCCCTGGCTAGTTTGCATTGGAAACTGAGAAAGAACCAAACTTTTTTTTTCTTTTTTTATTAAATCATAGCTGTGTACATTAATTCAATCATGGAGTACAATGTGGTGTTTTCATATACAATTTGAAATATTTTCATCAAACTGATTAACATAACCTTCATGTCATTTTCTTAGTTATTGTGTTAAGACATTTATATTCTACTTTTAGAAAGATTCACTTGTACCCTTGTAAGATAAACCA
>CAUYQV010170425.1:0-24470 GCA_963574575.1 Galagoides demidoff
GGGACCACAGGCACCTGCCACAACGCCCGGCCATTTTTTGGTTGCAGCCATCATTGTTGTTTGGCGGGCCCGGGCTGGGGATTCGAACCCGCCACCTTAGGTGTACGTGGCTGGCGCCTTAGCCGATTGAGCCACAGGTGCTGAGCCTAGGTTTTTAATTCTTAGTAACCTTAGTTTCTAGTAAAAACCTAGGAAGTAAATAATTTTGAACTGTCTTTTATATAATATTTTTATATAATACATAAAAAATTTGTATATATTTATAAATTCATATATAATATTTTTATCATGTATATAATTTTTTATATATTATATATAAATACTTCCTATATATTTATTTATATATTTATAAATTTTTATATTTATATTTATATATTTATATATTTATATTTATATATTTATAAATTCACATTTTGTAATTTCTAGAAACACTTCTTTTAGAATAAGTTTTCAGTGTCACATGGGACATACTTACCAGGGGACCCAAATATTTTTGTTCCATACAATAAGAAGCCAAAACTAGATGAACTTAAACCTTATGTTCTATGATTAATACTGCAGTATTTTACTTTACTTGGAAAGGACCTCGATATTCAATGAAAATCTATCATTTAATTTAACTTAGCAAAACCCTAAAGGTGTAGTTATCAAAGAGATAAGGAAAAAGTTTTAAGTAAATGTATGATAGAACATAATTCTTATTTAAAATATACATGTATAAACTTTTATTCCATTTACATCTATTTACTTGTTCTTAACAATTATGCTGGGATTATTCAGGAAAATTTCACGAAACCTTAGGCAACACTAGTCATGTCAAATTATTTCCTTGTTAACTTTGTTTACAGCATGTGCACATCAGGCAGTTCTCACCAAAGCCAGAACCCTAGTGTGTGTAAAGACTTATTTATTACTGTTTTTCTGATAACTCAGACATATAAACAGCTACTTTTATGACATTAACCATATGAAACTAGTCTTATTTATCAAAGAGTACAGAAATCATGTAAATCTGAAATATGTGCGAGTTAGTCTCTATATTTCTAGCAGTTTTAGGAGCATTTAATTTCTATGCACACTCATTTATCTTTATGCCAATTTGAATAGGACTTTTTAAAGGGATTTTACACTACGTAGCAGACATAACATGCAAATATACATGTACATATGCATAAACGTGCAGCTAGACAAGCATTGAGACCTTAATATCTTTCTTTTTTTATTTTTGTTTTAGTTGCAGTTTGGCCCAGGGCCGGGTTCAAACCTACCATCCTCCATATATGGGGCCAGAGCCCTACTCACTGAGCCACAGGCGCCGTCCAATATCTTTCATTGAAAAATGTTAGACATGAGACAGGTGCAGTATAAAATTCACTAGTTTATAAAAGGACAGTTGATTCAAATCAGAATTTTACAAATAAGACAAGATTACCTGCTCGGATGGCCAAACTTTTAAACAATATTTGTGGAGAAGATGTTTGGTGTTTTTATTTTGCCCTTGATAAGTGATCTTATGGAGGCTGTGGATTAAATTTTAGGTATGGAAGTTTTTGTAGCAGTTCAGTTTTTAAAATAAAAAGCTTCTTCTTTCCTTTGTTTTCCTCCTTTTTCTTTTTCTTTGTCTGAAATGGGTGCAGAGGTTGTTTTAGTTAACTTTGGGGATGTTTATGTTTCAGAGACATGGTATGATTTATAATTCCAAGGGACCGAGAGAGGATGTAGTTTTTCTCAAAGAAGGAGTGTTAGATGCACATTTGCTTATTATCAGAGATCTGGGGCAACTTTTTTTGAAGTTGTTTTTTTCCCTTAAGTGTAGGATAGTCTAAGGAGTCTCTTTCTCTCTCTCTTTCTGTGGCGAGGGCCTAAAACATGGGAAGACCTGGAACTAACAGAGTTTTGTTTTAGAGCCCTGGAGAAGTAAGAGGAGTTGTAAGGTAGAACAAAGCCAGCCAGTCTGTGAATTCCCTGTGTTGGGTTAACGAAGGCTGTCTGGAAAGTATGCAGCCACATAATGTGGAAAACTAGAATTAATAATGGCTGGATACTTTCAGGACAGCCCTTGTATTTCCTGGCTGTCAGCATTTATACAAGCAAAACTGTATATTCCTGGCCTGGAGACCATGCCGGAACGCCTTTTGTAAATCTTACAGGGAAGTTAAAGCAGGTGGTGGAGCATTTAAAGGATTTACTAGAAAAGTTGGAGGAGTTTTAGAAGTTAAAGGAATTTGTTGAGGGGGTGATACCAGATTTTGAGGAGAGGGGTTTCAGCCAGGGGGTCCACAGTCTCTAAAGGCCTTCTGGAGAGAGATGGAGATAAAGGGGTATATAAGTGGGGGAGAAGTGGTTATGGACTTTGACTTCGTTGTAAATCTAATTTCTGTTCCTTACTCTCCTCAAGGGAGTCCTTCGAGCTAGCACACTACCCCGTGTCCTCTTTCAATTTGCTCTCCCCATTGGTGCACTGTTGAAGATGAGGGCTCTCTAAGAAAATTTAGTACATGTAAAATGTAAATGTGAAAGTCTGAATCTTTAAAGATATACCCATTTTAATATGACTTGAGACCAACAAAGCCTTTTTATGGCTTAAAATCAATAAGCCTTTTATGGTTTGATATAGTTTGGATGTTTGTTCCCTCCAAATCTCATGTTGAAATTGATTCCCGATGTTGGAGGTAGGGCCTGGTGCAATGTGTTTGGGTAATGAGGGCATGGACTTCACAAATGGGTTGGCGCCTTCTACCACCCGTTGGTAATGAATGAGTTCTTGCTCTATCAGCTTCTGCAAGATCTGATTGTCTGAAAGAGCCTAGTGCCTCCTCCTCTCTCTCTTGCTTCTTCTCTTGCCCTGTGACATGCTCGCTCCTCTTTGTCTTCTGCTATGAATGAAAGTTTCCTGAGGCCCTCCCTAGATGTAGATGCTGGCTCCATGCTTCTTGTACTGCCTGCAGAATCATGAGCCAAATGATCTCTTTTGTTTATGAATTACCCAGCCGCAGGCATTTCCTTTATAGCAGTGCAGATGGACTACGATCTGGTTTAACAACAGATGCAAGAATTATATGCCAGAGAGGATGCTAGAGATGCAGTCCCTCCCAAGATGTAAAGTTACTATCAAAGGTAGACTAAGAAAGCAAAAAGCATTCATTGCCACATCCGGTTAAGGGTGGAAATAGTGTCTCTGGTCTTTTATGAAATGTAGGACACCTTCATTCACCATTAACTTGTGACAGGAGGTTAACGTGTGATTTTAGGATGGGAGTTTTCTGACACTAAGCAATGAAGTTGAGACAGCAAAGGTCCTTGTGGACTGGGACCTCTTATTAAGATAAAAATCCCCCGAGAACTGGCATAGTTGGACAGAAAGAATGCAACTGGTCACCTTGAGTCTCAAGCTCCTAGTGTCTTTACTACTGGCTGCTAGACATCAACCAACACTTGCATCCCTCCCACCTTGCAGCTGGCAGAAAGCATAGGGAATGTTCACACTGTTCACAAAGCCAAGCTCTCAAGACATAATATGAGATGCAATCATCTAGACTTTTTTTTGATTGTGGGCCCACAGCAAAGTTTGTCTATACAGATGCCAGTCTGGTGATAAGTATGACATCACCAGTGCGTGAGGCCAATGTAAACAATAGGCTCATAGAGCCTGTGCCTGTGTTCTTTCCTATTGTTCTTCTCTTGATGGAAAACTACACAAAAGACAGAGACGAAAAAAAAAGAAGACCTTCTCCAGGAGGCTAAGGAATAATAACCAAGAGGTACCGCAGACCAAATTCATAGGTGTAAGAAATTCAAGGAGCTGATTACTACAGATATTTTTTTCTTGCCAACTTGAAGTTGGAAAGGAAGAAACAAGGACAAATTTTACCTTCCTTTCTCAATCAGGTACTATAACTAGAGATCTGGGAGAGTTGGCTTTGCTAAGAATTCTTACCTTTATTATTGCTGACTTCTGCCAGTTCTCCTAGGATCCCATCTGCAGGCTCTGGAGCAAATGGAGTATCTAAGGATCTCCTGGCTAGTTCACCAGACACTGTTAGATAAGAAATGTATTTTCTTGTCAACCTCCATAAGTTTGTAGTTGGAACAGGATCCTTAACAAGAGAAGGCTCAATAAGAGAAACAAGCAACTTTATTAACATGTGCACTGCACATTACACGTCAGAAAGCTTAATGAAAGATAGCTCAAGGTTGTGTCCTACAAGTTTGGCTTATAGGGCATCTACTACAAAGAATGGTAAATTTAAGAAAAATGACAAGACAAATCAATCAGTTTTAGGCTTCCAAACTGTGGGAAGGGAAGTATATGATATAAACTAATGAAGTAAGGTTCATTTGTAGATTACTCAGGTGCCGTAGCTGAGCTGATGGGATTTGTCACCAGCAAAGGGGAATTATATGGAAAAGGGAGAGAATAGAAAGGGTTCTTCTTCTGTTTGCTGCTTTTTAATTGCTTTTAGTTTAAGAATATTTGTGTCTTTGGGGTAACATATTCTGATTTCCTTCACTAATTATTTGTAATCACGGAACAAAATATTATTTTAATTTTTAAACATTTGTTAAATTTATTTTATGATTCAGAATATGGTCTACCTTGGTAAATGTGTATTGAAAAGAATGTGCTAAAAAAAAAAAGAAAGAAAGAAAAGAATGTGCTTTCTGCTGTTATTTGGTGGAGTGTTCTATAAGTGTCAATTAGGGTGGCTTGTAGTAGCTTTCTATGTTATTGATTGTATGTCTACTTATTTTCTAAATAATTAAGAAAGGATTATACACATCTGTAATGTGTACTTGAAGATTTGTCTATCTGTCCTCTCAGTTTTATCAGTTTTTACTATATGTATTTGAAAATGTGTATACACGTTTAGTATTCTTAGGTTTTCTTGATGAATTGACAACTTTGTAATGTGCCCCTTTATCTCTGGTAATGTTCTGTGTTCTGAAGTGTACTTTGTCCCAACTTTCATTTAATTCATGTTTGCATGGTATATTTTAACCTTTCTTATATTTATGTCTTTATATTTAAAGTAAGTTTCTTGTATAAAACATATGGTTGGGTTTTACTTTCTTTTCCAATCTCAATCTCTGCCTTTTAATTGGAGCATTTAGAGCCATTTACATTTAATGCTAATCACTAGTGCATTTGTATTTTAAATCTACTATCTTTTTGTTTTATATTTGTCCCATCTGTTCTTTGTTCCTATTTTTCTTTTTTTCATGCTTTTTTTTGAACTGAGCATATTTTATGATTCCATTTTACATCCAGTATTGGCCTATTATTTATATCATTTTAAAATTAATTTAATGATTACTGTAGTATTTATAAAATGCATCTATCTTTAACTCATCACAGTTCGTTTTCAAATGGTACATCACTTCATATATAGATTAAGAACCTTACCACAGTATACTTTCATTTCCTCCCTCTATCTTTTGTCTTATTATTGTTCCATATTTTCTTCTATATATAAGTCCCACAACACATTGTTCCTATATTTTGTTTAGACTAGTGCTTTTCAACCTTTTAAAAATTACTGCTTCCATCAGGCATCAGGCGTTCTTTTAGACTTTTTTCTTAATTGTTCCTTGTTTCCCCATGAAATTTTAGTACTATAGCTATACTATGTAACTGTGTTTGTGCTGTGGCCCTTTGGAGGGCCTAAAAGTCACTGTAGTAACTAAGATTATTTTGGCTTTCAAATAATTGATTTTAACTTCCTTATGTGTAATATTGCCCCTATGGAGTAAGCATTATCTTTGAAAGTAATTAGTAAAAAAAACCCCAACTTTTTAAAGACCATTTTGGTCCTATTGCCTTGTGTAGATTCAGATTTACAAATGGGATCATATTCCTTTTGCCCAAAGAACTTCCTTTAACACTTCTTATAATGAAGATTTACTGGCAATGAATTCTATCAGCATTTACTTCCTGAAATAGTCTGTTTTGTCTCATTTTTAAAAGATGTTTTCATTACATATAGTATTCTGGGTTAACATTATTTTTTTTCCTTTTCCATACTTTAAGGTGTTACTTTATTATCTTCTGGTTTGCATTATTTCTGTTCCTCTTATCTAATATCCTCCTCACTCAGCTTAATTAAAGATTTTCTTGTTCTATCTTTGGTTTTCAGAAATTTGATCAGGACTTGTATGTGTGTATGTGGGGGGGGTACTTTTGTTTGTTTTTGTGTTTATTCTGCTTCTTTGATCTGTGTTTTGTTGTTTTTCATTACCTTTGGGAAATTCTTAGCTATAATACATTTAAATATTTCTTCTATACTTTCTTTTATCCTTCTGGGAATCCATTTCATATGTGATAGATCCTTTGATATTGTTTTACAGCTCTTGGTTGGTATATATATTTGTTTCTTATTCTTTTTCTCCTTCCGTTTTAGTTTGGCTTATCTTTTATAGTAAATTTTTCTTTCACATATTACTTAACAGTTTTTTTAGAAGTCCCTATTTGGTTTCTGACATCTAAATCGACTTTAGATTTGTTGATTGCCTTATTTATTGGCAATGGGATATTATTTAATTTATATTTCATAACTCTTCATTGAACACCAGAGACTGTATATGGAAGGGCAGTAGAAACTGCGGTAAATAGTATTTACATCTGAAAATAGACATGCTTCTTCTATGAGGCAATTAATGAGGGGAGGTGAGTCACTCTAGTCAGAGGTTAACCTGGGTTTAGGTTTTGTTGCTAGAGTTACCTTCAATATATTACAAACTTCAGATTCCTTCAAAAATACCATGATATTTACTTTTTTGCTTTGTGTGGGCCCTGGAGTGCTGAAAATTTGTCCTCTGTGTTTCTTTTCCACCCTTAGCTTTGGGCAATTCTTGCATGCCTGTACCCTAGAGGTGTCTCTTTCTATGCCCCATACCCAGCAGCAGTCTGTTAATTTTTGTTACTCAATGTTAACCTCAAAATAGGGCTCTGAGAGGGAGAGGAAAGGTTGGTTCTCTGGCCTATGCTCAGTTTTAGGCAGCGTCTGGGCACTTAAGCCTTAGAAATGAGCTTTCGCACTCATGTCTTTCTGCCAATTCTCACGGACAAACTCCCACTTTTACCTGTGGGGATTCTTGGATGGAAGAGAGTTTGCTGCCCTTCCTCATGGCAAAAGAATTGTAATTAATTTGTAATTTTGCAGGATGCTGGGCCCAACAGAATTTCTGACTTTTTCACCAAGCACAGTTGACTTTATGTGCAACCTCTCCTGATTTCAGAAGCAGGGAATCTTTACCTAGGTCCAAGGGCCAGGTCCCTTCCCACATTGTTTAAAGCTTTTGATTTGAAAGACAGAGGGTCTTGGGAAATGTACAGGCTTTCATGCCTGTGTACGCCTAAGGGGACTCTCTCTGGTCTCCAACCTTGCCCATTATCTTCCGACAAGTACCAAATGGAGGTCTATGAAAAAGATCCTATGCATGAGTACAAACTGCTCCTGTGTTTGGAGCTTTCAGCTATTCTCCTGTCATATCAGTCTTTCAGAACTTTACAAATTTGAGCTATTTCCTCCGACTTTTGTGGTGACAGTCTGTCTCCTGCACTCTGTCAGATAAATGTAAAACTGTTCATATGTCTCATCTTTTCTTGCACAGACTTGTCAATTTTTTAAAAAATTTGGTTCACCTGGGTACCTTACAACTTTAGCTCTCTAACGGGCTCAGGAAGAGTTATTATTTCACAGATTACACAGATTTATCTTGCGGTTAGGTTGGAAGCTACAGTCCTTTGCAATTGTTTGTATCTTAGATGGAAGCAGAACCTCTTATATTTACTAACAGGCTCTATTAAGTATTCTTCTTACCCTCTAGTCTTTCCATCGAAGTATGGGAGGCATAGGCATGGTGGCTCATGCATGTAGTTCTAGAGGATGTAGGAGGATTGCTTGAGCACAGGAATTTGAACAGGCATTGAGCTATGATGTCACTGCACTCTAGCTTGGGCAACAGAGTGAGACCTTGTCTCAAAAAAAAAAAAAAAAGAAAAAAAAGTGTGGGCAGAGCTCCCATTTCCCTCCTGTGTTTTATGATGCAGGCTTCTGAGAAATGAAATATATTGCTCCTTGGTGGACTGTATTTTTCTTATCAGGCATCCATAATCAATATTTATCTAAGGGGAATGCTTTTATGAAGCTTAGTATGGTAATTTATTAACTTTATAAACTGGGATAAATGATATGAGTTGGCAAATTATCTTTTTAAAAGAAATAACAGGTAAAATGATTTAAAATTCAGGAATACACTTTTGGATATACATTCGAAGAAATTGAAGTCAGGATCCCCAAGAAATATCTGCACGGCCATATTCATAGCAACAGTATTCACAATTACCAAAAGGTGGAAGCAGCCCAAGTGTCCAATAACACAAGCATGGATAAACAAAATGTGGTATATACGTACAACAGGATAGGATTCAGCCTTAAAAAAGAAGGAAATCCTGCCATTTGTGAAAGCATAGATGGATATTAGCTCATGATGCTACGTGAAATAACCCAGACACACAGAAGGACAAATACTGCATGGTCCCACCTCTATGAGGAATCTAAAATAGTCAAACTCATAGAACCAGTGAATAGAATAATGATTACCAGGGGCTGCAGAGAGGGGGAAATGAAGAAATGCTGGTCAAAAGCTATAAAGCTTCAGTTAGGTGGGATGAATAAGCTCTGAATATCTACTGTACCATGAAAAACCTATATTTAACAATATTGCAATGTATACTGTATTTTGTTATATATAAAGCATACTTTTCGCACAGATTTTTGAGAGAAAAATAAGGATGTACATTATACATAGGTAGTAGTAATTCTGCATCTGTATAAATGTTTTTAATTCTTTTATTTATGCTTATGTGTTAAAAGTATAACTCTAGAAAGCAATGACGGTCTCCATATGCAAAATAATACCCTGGAAAAACAAGTATACACAAATAAAAATTTGAGTTAGAAAATTAAAATGAAAGATTTTTTTCTCCCAAAAGTTTGGGCCAAAAACATGGGTGCACATTATACATGGGAGTGCATTATACATGGCAAATGTGGTACTTAAACATTTGCTAAGAGAGTAGGAGTTATGTTAATTGCTCTTAACACAAGAGAAAAGATCTTTTAAATTAAACAAGCAGCAGTGGGGGGAAAGGAAACTTGGAGGTAACACACAAGTTTATGGCCTGAGTATCTATGGTCTCATAGGTATATAGTCATCTCCAAACTCATCAAGCTGTATATGTTAAATGTGTACAGCTCTTTGTATGCCAATCATATCTCATGGTTAAAAAATAAAGAAATAGAAACCACTCATAATCCTAGCATCCAATGATGCTGTTAGTAATATTTTATTGAATTTCCTCTAGCCATTTTTCAATGAGTGTGTGTATGTTGGTCCGTGTATGTAAGTATACATGCCCAAATATATGATTCGTATGTTTTGCTTAAATAAAGGTTAATTCCCAAAAGGCATGTTTGTTTTCCTGTGGGTTGAGTACTGGGGCACTCATGAAAAGATGTGTGTTGTTCATCTTTGGTATGGCATCTTTTTAGTTTGCTGTTAGGGCTGGATTCCTTCTTGTGGCTCTCTTCCACATGTACAGCCAAGATAGGTTTGTATATGTGACGTCAGATGGAATGCACTTCATTTTAGAAAACCGGAGTTGTTGATTCCTTGGCTTGAGGTACCCCCTTCCCTTGAAATCTCTATCCCCTTTGTATCCATTCTAAGAGGAATGGACCTCTATGCTGACCCATCCTCAAGCATAGAACAAACAGAAATAAGGAAAGTATATATTCTTAATGTGTTTCATTTTTCTTTCTTTCTTTTGTAGAAAGTATTTTGGAGAAAAAATCGGATTATATTTTGCCTGGTTGGGATTATATACATCATTCCTTATCCCATCTTCTGTAATCGGAGTGATCGTGTTTCTTTATGGATGTGCAACAATTGAAGAAGATATTCCCAGGTAAGTCAGTTTTTAAGGAAAATGCCTTCATTCCCCTGTGTTAATAATTTGGAATTTCATCTCAGTTGCAAGCACATTTCACATGCTTCCTTCCAAAGTTCTCCCCCTCTGTCCTTCTCCTTTCCTATCCCATAGGTCACTTTCCTCCAGAGACAAATCTAGGAGGTACAGATTCTGGGAATGGGATCTCTGTGGTCAGGCACTGTCGGAATAAAATGCTATGAAGGAGCAGACAGCTCTAAAACCGGGGCAGCTCAGCCTCTATTTCAGGAGGTCAGAGACTATAGGAAGTGACAGCTCCTGTGGTGGGGCCCTTGGAGAGCCAGAAGGTAGAACAAAGGAAAAAAGCCTGCACAGAAAATGACCCTGAAAAGCAGTACCCGTTAGGACTGACAAGATTACATATTAGCTGTGTGGCTGGACAGTGGACTCCCTGAAGCCTAGTCTCCTCAGCTGTAAAATGATAATCGTAACACCTATTTCACGGTGTTGTGAGGACTAAAGGAGATGAGGTTGTGTCTGGCACACAGCAGATTAACTAATAAAAATAAATGATTGTTGCATAATTAAAATTATGGAAATAGAGTAAAAGAGAGAAAAGGGACACTTTAATAATATTTAGAATTTAAATGTCTCGTGTTCTTTGTAACTGTCTTTGCAAATGGAAGCTTTGTAACACATTTTAATTTTCTTTTAGTATTAGAGTGCTGGAAATGAAACTTGAACTAGATTAGGCAAAATGTTATACTTCTGGGAGGCTCAAGAAACCCAGTGGCTGGCATACAGGTAGCCTAAGGAACATTTTAATAGGAACTAGCCTGTCTGTCTTCTGTTTCTGATCTTTCTAGTATTTATTGGTTTCGCTGCAGATTTTCTCCATCTGACAGTGGAGTTGCTAGTAGCACATGGGTGTTATGCCCAAGAGCTTTATTCTCTCTTGGTCTCAAGTGCAAAAGTCCTTTTGGCCCAATTTGACTTAGATGGAAGCCCTTGACCAATCACTTTAGACTGTGGGACAGTATGGCTCTATACCGACATGAGGTTCCCTCAGTAGCCAGATGGATGAGGACACTGGGTACACTATGTGTGTCTGCTACAGTTGGGGATGACAGTGGGGGACATAAAGACCATCCTTGAGAAAGGGCCAAGAACTGTGTTCTTTTGAGAAAAGTATATTCCCTCAGTGGGCAGGACCATGTCAGTCTATAGGCATGGTCTTGCAAATTAAATAAACTGTAGATTATATTGTTAGTGTCTAGAGTAAAGCTAAATCACTTGGTATAAGAGACAAGAGTTGGATATTTTTGTGTATAAGACTCTAGTATCATTTGTCAAATATTTGCAATTGGGGGTTCTGGGACCTTTATCACAGATGATGGATTGCTAAGGTTACCAGGCATGATATGAGGTGGATATATCTAGGCCAGGCATGGTAGCTCAGGTCTGTAATTCTAGTGCATTAGGAGGCTGAGGCAAGTGGGTTTCTTGAGGCCAGGAGTCCAAGACCAGCCTATGTAACAAAGAGATACCCTATCTCTACAAAAAATAATTCAAAAATTAGCCAGATATGGTGTTGCATGCCTGTGGTCACAGCTACTTGGGAGGCTGAGGCAGGAGGATCACTTGAGCCTGGGTGTTTGAGGCTGCAGTGAGCTATGATGATGGCACTACACTCTAGCCTAAGTGTCAGAGTGTAGTGAAACCCAATTTCTATAAAATAAAAAACTTCCACTAGTTTCTTTGATCTTATAAGAGACCTACATTGTAAACACCTTACGATAGATGTTACTATTTTCACTTAATAGAGATGGAGAAACTGATGCTTAGGGCTGGGAATTGAAGTCTGTTGCCTCTTGCTCCAAAGTCTTTGCTTTTCCCAGTGAGCAGTGAAGTCTTCCATAGGGCTCATATCCTTTTTGACAGCTCCGTAGCTTTACCTGGGCTTGCCTGGGTGCATTCACAGAAAACATGGCTCTTGCGTTTCCCTTCCCAGTTGTGATCCCTAGAGATCTGGCCTTAGGTTGATCAAAACTGGGAAACTATACTGTGCTCAGTGAATCAGTGCCAGTGCAGTGGGGTGGGGTGGGGCATCAGGATGCCGGTTTATATCAGGACTTAGAACTTGTGCCTGCTTCCCCACAGGGGGATATACATGGCAACAACCTGGAACTGATGTGGCTTGCACATGCTATGAATTTGATATTGACACCTAGGCATGCACACTTCACATGCATACACATTGACATATGTGTAGGGATATACGTATGTAAAATGCAGTTGTTATCATAGTGCCTGGCAGGGCGTGCAGTGTTCTACAACTTACGGATAGCAGCCCATCTGTGGGCTATGGAATTGGCTTAATGGGTTCATTTTAAAATGAACTTGATTAAGGTTATTGAATAAGATAGAATGAAATAAGATGTTAGTATTTGTTATAAGAAGGAAATATAAATGTCATTTCATGAGATTTTATTTCTGTTATATAAATGTACTTGAGAGGGTGAAGGGGTATATGTATTTTTCATACTGGAATCTGATGTAATAAAATTCTTCTGAATTGTAGGTCACAGACAAAACAGTTTGAAATAAGCTGCTACAAAATCGTGGTCAAAGGATACAAAATTTCAGATAGACAGGAGGGATAATTTCCAGAGATTTATACATATTATACAAGACAGTGACTGTAGTTAATATCAATTAACTAAATTTCTAAAAGAGTAGCTTTTAAGTTATTCCCATTCCAAATAAGTGATAAATACATAAGGGAATGCAAACCCCCCCCACCTTTTTGTAATAAAAATAGCAATAAGTATTAAGAAAATACAAAATTGAAGTTTTGGTTGTTGGTTTTTCAGACTCCGGATAGGGTGTGGCAAATCAGGAAGGTGTAAAAAATGAAAAAAATAAACATTTTATGTAGATTAAAAACTCTTCTTTAAACAGAATCATATATTTATCAAGGTCTGTGGGCCTGATGGAAACTCACAAATGCCCTGTACCTCCTCATCAACAAAGGAATGTTCTTTAAGTCCCAATATTGATTCTGAACAAATTCATACTCTTTAGGAGTCTGTGTTGAATAGCCACTCCTAAATGTGATTAAAAATTTCCATTATTTCTGGGATTATTTTAGAGATTTCTAATTTTGACATCAAGCCTGAAATTTATTACCACTTTAAACAACTTTTTATTTTAAAAAAAATTATAGTCTTAGGAATTTGAAAGATAATATGGAGGGCCCCAGTGTTACCCTCCAGTGGTTATGTCTTAATCTAGCTATAGTACAATAGCAAAACCAGAAAACCAACATTGATTATGTGGAACTTTAGGTATTCTTCTTTTTTTTTCAGTTTTTGGTCAGGGCTGGGTTTGAACCCACCACTATATGGGGCTGGCACCCTACTCACTGAGCCACAGGCACCACCCAATTATGTGGGACTTTAAATGGTGCCTTTTATTCCCACCAGCTTTGGTAGGTGAGAGATGAGCATAAGCTTATAAGCAATAATCCCATGGTACATTTATAAAATTTTCCTCTACTTACCAAGGGTTTAGTTTCATTTGTTAAGCACTTACTTACATGGGTAAAGAACACTGAGATGTTAAAAAGAAGTTGATTAATTTGAACCATATTGAAAGAAAAATTGGGTCCTTTAGGTCTGAGACCTTCAAAGCAGCTGTGTAGTCTGAGTTTCCTGGGTAATTGTCTCTTTGTACTTTCTCCCTTGGTGCTGGCACAGCCCAGCATCACCGCACAGGTGAGCAATGGTTCTCTCTGAAGAACACTGTTCCTTCTAGGTCTTGGTCCAGCTGCTTGTCAGGCCATTTATCAACTCTCCTAATGCTTTCTCAAGAAAATGATAGATTGAAGGACTATGCCATTAGATTTATAGCCACGGTTACTTCTCACTAGAAATCTGTAGATTATGCAGCTAGCGGGTGACCTAGACGTGATTTCAATTCTGGGTGGGCTTCCCTCATCTTTCAGCCCCTCTCAGGAAACACAAAGTCATTTTAATGTCATTCTTAGCCAGAATTTCTCCAGAATTCTACTAAAATTGCATTAAAAAACCCCTATATATATATATAAAGCATTCTGACTTCAAATGTAAATGATTAGAGGAGAATTTATGCTGCAGAGAACGGCTGCCATTGTGTACAGATGATTGATAGCTGCCTGCATTCTGATTTAGAAACCAAGCATTTATATTGCACTTACGTTCCAAAGTGCTGTGCACCACGTTGGCAGCTAATACTTTTCTCATTTCTGACTTTTAGTACTGACTGTGACTAGATTTAACGAGAATTCAGTTAACTAGCTCATCTCTCTTCCCAGTCCATGCTTTAAAAAATCTTGAACAAAGTTAAATCCCTAAGATACATACTTGAAGGGCAGCACTGAGGATGCCTATGTTCTCAGTCATGGCCAAAAGGCAAAGGTCTTTACCAGAATTTATGCAGACAAACAATTTTCTGTGTAAATCTTTTTTCTAAGAGGGCACTATCTTCTCTCAAAGTAGCAATTCCTTAACTATCTAGCTAACCCTTGTCTGACTGCAAATGACCTAGAAGTCTTAACATTAACTTTGCTGTCTAGTTACTGGTAAGATCATGACCAGGTGAAACTAGTACAGCTGAAAGTAAGATATTGCCATTTAATATTTTTGAAGTGAATGAGTCATTCTTATTGACATGTGCCAATGGAGAGCTTAACAGCGAGTGGTGGGGAACTGGGCTTTATCCTCAGAGACTTCTGAGTTTCCATTCTCTCACACAGAAGGCCTTTCCCTGTTGGGGGATTTAATAGCTCATTAAAAACAGAAGGCTAGAAGCTAGGACTTGACAGAAAGTGACAGCCCTCAGTAAATCTTCCTTCAACTTCTTAATGAAGTGGGAAATAGACCCAGGCATTCCTTTGACTTTGCAGGTCCCACCTAAGCACTTGCTCCAGCACACAGGGCACCAGCCTGCTCACTGGGAAGTGGCCTCCCACCTGGAAGCTGTGCTCTGTAGTGCCCTCTACTGCTGCTGTCTGTGGAAGACGCAGCTGTGGTTTTCAGTGCCATGTCCCCTACCTCCCCACCACTCTGTCTCCAGCTGCTCCGTGAGAACAGCAGAGGCCTCATTTTCACGTAGTCTTGGGTTCTCCATCCTTTCCCACCAAACCATGAACTCAGACACCCATCCACTTCCCTAGGAGAATATTACATGCCAGAGTGATGAATTCATTCATTTTCCTACTAGTATATGGTATGAAGGAATATTGGGGGAGCCATTCAGAGCTAGCAATTCTGTTGGTTTTTATTTGCAAGCATTCCTATGATCCAACTAGTCACCTAACGAATTAACAAGATTTTATATGTATTCACCAGTTCATCAGATAGAAATGTACTAGGAATAGGTTAAGAAACAGGCTGTGAGAGGTTATTTAGTGCATGCTTCTCTCTCCAAGTGTTAGAGAATCTAGACCTTGGAAGAATTTACCTTGTTCTTCATAACCTATTTTTTTTCTTTTTGAGACAGAGTCTTACTATGTTGCCCTCAGTAGAGTGCTATGGCATCACAGCTCACAGCAACCTCAAACTCTTGGGCTTAAGGCTTGCCTCAGCCTCCCAGGTAGCTGGGACTACAGGCACCTGCCACAATGCCTGGCTATTTTTTTGGTTATAGTTATCATTGTCCTTTGGCAGGCCTGGGCTGGATTTGCCCTCTGGAGTGCCCTCTACTGCCGCTGTCTGTGGAAGACGCAGCTGTGGTTTTCAGTGCTGTGTCCCCTACCTCCCCACCACTCTGTCTCCAGCTGCTCCGTGAGAACAGCAGAGGCCTCATTTCCATGTAGTCTTGGGTTCTCCCACCAAACCATGAACTCAGACACCCATCCGCAGCTCTGGTGTATGTGGCTGGCGCCCTAGCTGCTTGAACTACAGGCGCTGAGCCTTCATAAGCTAATTTGTGGTTATAATAATTCTTACTGGACAGAGTTTGTTAATCTCTATCCTGCAAATGGCCATATAACTAATGCTCTTAGAAAAGGGATTTATTCTCAGTTCTTTCTCATGTAGCTGTTTTGTGCAGAAGTGAGAGCTTGTACAGGTCCAGCCATACCTCATGTGTGTCTCTATTTGTGACTAGTGGTACCTGTTTGTGAGACAGCCAATAGGGTTTGTCAAATAGGCTCTACTGGAAGAATGGATGACAAAATATGACTTCAGTTTGGTGATTTATTCACAATTGTTGCTGTTTCTCACCGATCTCATCTCTATGCATTTTGAAAGGACATCATAAGGCATAATTCAATGCATATCTCTGACAGGTGATTACTAATTTTCTTGGACACTTCTAGCAACAGGAAGCTCTATGCCTCGGAAAACCTTTGTTTGTTTTGGACAAAATAGGAGAGTAACACTCTGTAGGTGAAGACACCAATCCGAACTCCTTAAACATTCCTTACTTATGAAATTGACACACTTAAACATAGATTTGTAAATGTTTGGGGGTTGATTGTCTTGGGGGAGGGGGCCCTGCCTGAGCTCTGTGACCTGGAGCCTCTGTCTGTCACAGCAGAGAGATGTGTGACCACCAGAACTCCTTCACCATGTGTCCACTGTGTGACAAATCCTGTGATTACTGGAACCTCAGCTCAGCCTGTGGAACCGCACGAGCCAGCCATCTGTTTGACAACCCGGCCACTGTCTTCTTCTCCATCTTCATGGCCCTATGGGGTGAGTGGTCAGGGTGGTACCTTCAAACGGGTGCAGTCAGCTAGCTGTAATGCTCAGACCCTCCAGTTTACTTACTTTGGTATTTTTTTCCTTCATCTCCCAAGAAGTATTTTAAGGTTAATACTTTCTTTACTCACATGTGTAACTAGAAATAGGAATATCCTGCATGGCTTTGCCTGTTTTCTCTTAGACATAGTCGTGTTAACCCTGCACGAGTCTTATGCATAATTTATTCAGAATCTGAGCCAATGGGTATTTTGAAAACCCCTGGCACACCCATGAGACACCTCAGGTACGTTTACTTTATTATGTAAGATCGTCTGTGTCATGTGGTGCAACCAGAGAGGCAGAATGACTGTCATGGTCACAGAGTTAGCTCGTATTAAGTGGGCTGAAATCTGGTGTCCTGACTCTAGGCTCAGTGTTTTTTTTTAGGATGCAATGAGTGTTGACTATAGAGGTTTTATTTAAGGCCAATGTAATGTTTTCAATATTTCCACCAAAGGGATTTGTGAAGGGAAGAACAGATAGTTCCTTCATTTTCCTCCTCCTTCCTTGCCCCTAGAGCAGTGGTTCTCAACCTTCCTAATGCCACGACCCTTTAATACAGTCCCTGTGGGTTGAGAACTGCTGCCCTAGAGTGTCAGTATAATATCAGCATAATAAACTTACTCTGAGCCATCACTGTCTGATCACGCACACACACACACATATACTCACTCACACTCCTATTCTCACAAACTGCAATAACCTGGAATAACCGTCCCAGGGTAACTGAACATTTCTAAGAAAACACCCCGTGTGTATTAGAAGAGGGACCACATCAGTATGTTTCAGCCCGTTGGAGTAGCCACCTGGCCTTTTCTCACCACTGAGTGTGCAGGCCCTTAGCTTTCCCCTGGGGCCACAGCCCGGCAGGACCACAGCCTTGCTGCAGGACAGCTTGATTTATCACTGACTCCGTGGGGCCTGGAGGACATGCTGGGATGGGTGCTGAGTCACACAGCTCCGAGAGGAGGAGGAGAAGGAGAGAGGGAGAGGTCTGTCCTCAGTGGCACTAGGAGGACCCTCTTTCTTTATCACTGCAAGGACTTCTACTTGGGTGGAGACAGAACTTGACTGGAAAAATTCCCACACGGCAAGGCCACCAAGAAGAGTGTCCAGGGGTCAGTTTATTCTCTTTTGCTAGAGAGAGCAACTGCTGTTCAGGAGCACAAGGGCTGTGGTCAGCACCTCAAGAGTTGGAACAGGGAGGAGGAAATGCAAATTGTGACCATGGAGCTTGGGAATGGTTCGCAGGAAGGGTTAGTGGGACAAAATGAAGTTGAGACTTGCTGCCTGAGAAGTCCTAGGCAGCTCTGTGCCTTCCTAGCACGTGTCTTATAATTACCCCAAGAGCCATCTGAACTGGTTTGGAACCCAGAATCCATATTCATCTTTTTGATGTATTACAGCCTTATTCCTATAATTTGTCTTGCAGATATTACCACCACTGAGTACATGAAACTTAATAATGCTGAATCCCTGATCTTTTGAGAACTTTCTTGGGACACGTAATCCCCTGTGTAAAGAGAAATGTGGCTTTCAATCATACTTCCCAGTCTCAAGTTCCCCCAAACTACCTCTTCCCTTTCCTGAATGGTTGCAGTGAGCAGACACCTCCCACCCACTCTGGGAGCCTCACTACTCATTGCCTCACCCTGGTTCCTCTCTCTTCCTCTGAAATCACAGTGCAGGGAAAATACTAAGGGGTGGGATGGTATTGGAGCTTCCGGGTATGGGGGAGGGTTTCATTTAGTTTCTTTGAATAGTGTTGCTGTGTTTTATGTGATTGTGTACTTGGTCGCAGCAGCCAAAAGCCCTTAGGCACAATTGCCTACAAATTACAATTAAAAATAATAGTAATGCCTCAGAATGCCACAAGTGTTATGATTAGTGGTTCCGTGCTGGGTGGGCTGGGCTCAGGAATGCCCAGAATGAGGCTGGGAAGAAGTGGTTCTATGCAGAGAGGCAGGCTGGTGGTGGCAGTAGAGGTGATGGCAGCTGAGGTCCTAGAGGATACTAGACAGCGGGACTGGAGTCTGTCAGAGTCCTCAGACCCAGCTGCCCTGTGGTTCTGGTTTCATACTTGATCTTAGCCAAAAAGACAGAGAAGTGATGTGGGTCTGGCTTCAAACTCCAATGAGCTTTGGGAAAGAGAATGAAGCCCTACCGGAAAGAGAAGTAATGAGACAGGGCCAGTGAAGAGAGGTCAAGGACACTGATGTAGGGTCAGGCAGTCTTAACTGTCTCAGGGGCTGACCCGCTGGGGATCCCATAGCAAGTAGACATGGCACTGAAGCCAGTCTCTTGACCAAGGTGCCATGTTACTCTGGGCATACCCACAGTGCTCTGTGACAAGAGAGTAAGGTGTGTGTGCAAGGCATGTGGTATAGATGTGCACCCAGGAACCCAGGTTGCCCCTCCCACATGTGATCCCCCTCACCCTGGTCCCCACCACTCAGGTCCCCACGACTTCTCTGCCCTCATCTTTTCCCACAGAACACAGCCTTCCTCAGGACTGAGGAGGGTGCACAGGAAGTAGAGGGTGCATGGGAAGAGGAGGGACCTGCCCCTGTTCTCAGAGCATCCCCAAGCCAGGGCCAGTGTTGGGAGGTCAGAATACCCTCACGTGGAAAAGGCCTCAGAGGAGAAGAACACACACATCAGGGCACCATAATGGAGCTGCAAGTGAAGCAAATACAACTTTAAGTAACTGGGTAACTTTAAGTAACCAGCACATGGTTATTTCTATGCTCAGTTCTGCATTGTGCCCAGACTAGACATGGGCAGTTAAGAGCCCAGCAGGAATTTACAGTCCTGTTTTTACACCACAGATGTGAGTGGCAGCCGATGGTCCAGCACATGGTGAAGTGTGCTCAGGCTCTTGCCAGGAGTGGGCTGGAGCTGCGGGGTGGCCTCAGGGAGTGACGTTGCTTCCCTATCCAGGAGCCATGACCAAAGGCAGCAGGAAGACAGGGTGCCATATGGACTGACTTTCTGCAAAAGGGGGACTTGAGCTGGGTCAGGAGGGGATGAGGGTAGACACAGGAAGACAGTAATATAGGAGGAGACCATTTCACAAGCTGGGGGTGGAGAGGTTGGTGAGGAGATGCCCTGCAGCCTTGCAGGTGTGCGTGTTGACAAATGCAGGATGAGACCCCGGCAGGTGATTCAGGTAGACACAAGCCACCCTGGTATCCAGAGAGAAGGACATGTTCAGAGACTGTAACGACCCCTGAGTTGAGGCAGCAGCACTGGCCTCCTGCTCTGCCCGCTCCTCCTTCCTTGCCCAAAACCCACTGCTCTTCAGAACTCAACCCAGATGTCCCCCACTCTGGCAGCCAGTGGCCCTCTCCTGCAGGCCCACAGCTTTTCTCTCTGTCACTCTTGAGGCCCTGATCACTTTATGTCTTGCACCGTAGGTATTTATGATCTCGTCTCAGGGGCTGTAAACAACTTGAGAGCAAAATCCACATCACACTCTCCTAATCCCACCCCCATGTCTAGAACAGTGTTTTGTACGTTGCAGATACCTTAGGCAGAGCTGTGTTTTTGCAGGATTAGAAATTTACTCAAATTACTCAAATAACAAGAGATTTATTGCAAGAAAGCAAGAGGCAAGCTCCTGGATGTAGGAAGTGAAATATAGCCCGGCCTCTTGGGAGCAGAACTGGAGAAGCTATTAGAAACCACAGGCTTCCCTCTCCTCAGGTGCTGCATGGGCTCGCTCTCCCATCCCTGCTTCTCTTAGTGTCTCTTAGTTTTAATTTTCTAAAGAGAGAATCTGATCAGTCCGTCAGCAGGCCCCAGATCAGTGTTCAACTCTGGTGGACAGCCACAGGAGGGCTGCAGTGCCAGGTTCCTCCCAGGGCAATGCTGGGCTTGCCCTTCAGGGGGTGTGGGTGGGATGGGCAAAATGACGGATGTGAGGGTAAAGGAGGCATTCTACAGATATTTACTAAGTGAATGGAGGAATGAATGTGTGCCACTTTACAGAGGTCATTCTGCCAGCTGCATGCAGGAGGGCTTAGGAGGCTGAGAGTCTGGGGTCGCGTGGAACTGTTAGAATTCTGTGTAACCTCTGAATGAGATGAGTAGGGCCCAGAAAAGGGCAGTGGCTCTGGGGACAGGAAGAAAGAAGTGGAGGGAAAAATGAGAATTCTGATTCAGGGCAGGAGGAAGCCATGTATGGCACAGGCAAGCTGAGGCTTGTTAGAAAAATTACAGACCCCTTCATGTTTTACTTTCTCCATCCCTCCATTCTTCCTTCATTTCTTGGGATCAGTATTTAGACATCTCTCCCTGTTTAGAAATGGAGAAAGGAGTGTATATATCTCTTGGCTCTCAGGGATGTGGACTACTTCAAGCAGTTCCAGCTAGACGTATGAAGAGGGGGCTAAATGCTTTAAAGAGAGCTCTTAAATTTGCAGTCTACAAGTTTACCCCCCTCTCTGCCAGCAAATCCAAAGGGTACTCAGAACACACTCTTCAAAACTAATAGAGTTCTCTTTTTCTTTTTAAGCCACTATGTTTCTGGAAAACTGGAAGAGACTACAGATGCGACTGGGCTACTTCTGGGACCTGACTGGTATAGAGGAGGAGGAAGTGAGTTCTGTTGCTTGTTTCTGTGGGCCCTTGCTTTGCTTTGACTCTGGAAATGGATTGTCTCGAGGCAGATGGTCACACTGTCCCTGTTTGTGCAGACTGGCTCCGTGGGCCATACACACTGAGGTGACCCCTTCTTCCCTTGAGCTGGAAGAGATCGGGCCTGATGGGTAGCCAGATGTCCCAGTGCCCTACTCTGGGAAGAGATGGCACAAGACACCAGAAAAAGAGGCAAAGAGTATCCTTGAGAGCATGGGGCCAGAGAATCAGGGATATGTCAGATGCCTCTGTGGGCTACTAGGGGGCTGGAGAAGGCAGGGGTGCCAGATGCTGGTTGCCCTTGGTGCCTGTGGAAGAATAAAGAAGCCTCTACAGTGTAAGCCAGAGCACTGGCATGGAAATGGAGGGTGAGCTAAGGCGAAGGGGGAGGGTCTTTGGGAGCCTAGCTGTCTGTAGAGATGTTGTCTAGAGGATATAAACAAATCAGCACCTTGGTCTCAGTAATGGTGGCTTTAATAGGCAGTGTGTGGTGATTGCTTCCGTGATCTACTCCCACTGCAGCTCCTGCTTCTCTAAACAGCAGCCCCACACGGCTGCTCAGTGCTGCTCCCCTCTTCTTCCTCCTAGCTCACTGAGCCCTCTCTGTTCTCACCATTAACACCTGCAAGGGCTACTGATACCATGTGCCACCATGGACTGAAGAGCCAATGTGAATATCAGATAGGGATGCCCAACAGTGTGGATGCTACCGGTGAAAGGGAACGCTATCAGTAGCACAGGCAGCTCCAGCCACAAGAGCACAGGCTGCCCTGCACTTCCCAGCAGTGACTTATGGGCCTTGCCTTAGACTTAGAACCTCTGCCTTTGTGGCCCTGATGTTTTATGAGCAACCAGTGGAATCCCCAAGTTAGTCTGTTCTCAAGCCTTGTGTCCTCATGTCTGTGGTGTGTTGTCATTACCTCTTTTAGTCAACTTGCCTTTGCACAGGGGGGTTAGGAGTGGCAGGAGCCACAGGGCAGCTGCATGGAACCTACCCATCCAGGTTGTGCTGCCTAAAGGTGCTGGGAGGGGAGGTGATGATGGAGCTCTTCTCCACCCACTGTGGGTCTTCACTTGACTGCACCCTATCCCACTCCACCCCACCCCATGCGCTGGGTACATAAACCCGCTCTCCAGTCCTAGGCATTACAGACATACCCTGAGACTAACACTGTCATGGATTCTATAGCAAGAGAAAGCATGTAGGCCAGGTGCGGTGGCTGGCACCTGCAATCCTAACATTCTGGGAGGCCGAGGTGGGAGGATTGCCTGAGCTCAGGAGTTCAACCTGAGCGAGAATGAGACCCTCCTCTACTAAAAACAGAAAAAACTAGCCAGGTGTTTGGGTGGGCACCTGTGGTCCCAACTACTTGGAGGCTGAGGGAAGAGAATAGCTTGAAACTTGGAGTTTCGGGTTGCTGTGAGCTATGACTCTATGGTGCTCTATCCTGGGGCAACAGAGTGAGACTTATCTCAAAAAAAGAAGAAATAAAGAAAGTGAGAGAGAGAGAGAGAGAGTGTGCACATATGGATTCTGCCTTTAGCAGGATTTGAATTATTTAGAAACACAAACAGCGGAGGATAACAGAGACAATTGTATTTCTTGGAGGAAAATGTCTAAACTGGTGGTTCCAATAGAAAGAGCTACAGAAGTGAGACTGTGGGTGATCTAGTCAGGACATCTTTGTCCTATTGGTTGGTCCTATTTACTTCAGCTGAAATCTATCTTATGTGTGTGTATGTGCATTTAAGAGAGAGAGAGAAAGTTTTGCTTGGGGGAGGTGGGTGGAGTGCAGTTCCTACTCTCCTAATGAATGCAGGGCGCTAGGATGTCTCCACAAAAAAAAAAGAAGAAACCTCCTGGCATCCAAGCTTGTGTGGGGCCCAAGACAAGCTAAATGTGTCTGCTAAGTTGAGTCAAGGAGGCCCTCACGTCTCTCTGTTGGAGAGAGTGTAAACACATTCCCTCATACAGAAAAGCATCAGCTATAACTCAATACCCTTGAAATCTCTATAACAAGCCCCTGGCAGGAATGAGATGATAATCCATTTTTCTTTCTGTAGTCAGGTTTCCTATTTATCTGTTTAACCCAATGAGCCATGGTAACTTCCTGGGAGGTACATGATTTGAGGAACTCATGCGCTGGCTGAGAGTGGCTTGGCTGAGATTGAGTTTATCCATGGCACAAGCAGGCAGGCCTGATGGGGTCTGTGTGTGATGTTACTGCAAGGCTGGTTGGTTGTGTTGCATGGCTGGTGTGCACCACATGTGCATAGCCTGGGGCCAGGCACGAATGAGAGGTAGATAGCATGGTGCTTTCCCTCAGTGTATTTCCATTTTGGACTGGCACACATAAAATTTGGCTCAATTCTGAACATTGCCTTTAAGCACATGCTATGTACCAGGTTTGGTATGGAGGGTGGGACCACTCAGGTGCAGTGTCTGATCTCCAGAGGGTCACATTCAGCAGGGTACTGTCTGGTCTGCAAATAGTGTAACACAGAGGGTATATGAGAGGAATTCCTCTGGGTAATGTAGGCAGAGGAAACACTTTTTAAAAAGCAGGGTTTTGAAGACTGGTTGACTAGAAGGGGCATCCCATAAGGAGATAACAGCAACTGAAGCTTGGCCTGGGGAAGTCAGGGCTGTGGGTAAGAAACAGCAAGATGCCTGCAAAGTCAAGTTGGCTGCAGGGAACAGGGCTCTGGAGGCAGCAGGGAGGAATAGGCAAGGAGGAAGGATGGTGTGGGGTGGTCAGGGAGGATGTCGATTGCTAATCCTTGCCTGCCAGGCTGTGGGAAGGCATGGAGAGCAGGATAGCAAGGTGCTTGTGACTTGAACGAGCAGGGTCCTGGGACCTACAGGAAGCATTGTGTATTAAAGCAGGCCTAAGCTACATTTAAATGAGAGGCAAGAGCAGGGCAGGGTTCTTGAAGGCCATGATTCTCCCAGAATGAGGAATGCTTGCCAGGCTAGCGAGCTTCCGTAACCTCCAGTTTTCCCTTGCCTCCGGGGGGGGGGGGGGGGGAGGGGGGAGAAGTAAGCAAACTCAACTGTGCTCCAACTTGTGGGCCACCCCAGGAGAGGTGGA